>JABCPU010000256.1:0-97343 GCA_016800925.1 Suillus spraguei
GCCAGTACTGAGTAAACCGTTATGTAAGAGTAGTAACGTTGTGCGGTGTTTTGAAGGTCCGACTCATGATCAGCTGATTTCATTTTCGAAAATCCAAATAAAAATTTTGCCCCTATCTATAACGAGTTCCTCGGGCGCAATTGTGTCTGGCCATTGCATTCCCCGCGCTAACATTGCGTTCCATCCAAATCGTTCTTCGTCGATGGTAAATCGAAGACAGTTTCCCTTGCGGCCTGCGTATGCAACCACATTTAACGGGTGTCAAGGGTTAACGCTGGCGCGCACCGTAGTCGACCTTCGAACGAGTCTTTTTGGTCACGGTCAATTGTACACAGCTTTGTCGAGAGTGAGATCGTCAAGAGACACAGGACAGCGCGAACATTGTATTTCCTGAATTGCTATTATAGACATCAATGTGTAGTACATACCATCGTGTTTACATGGCACCGACCGAAGGGGTGTCCTTGTAATAGATAATATAGATAGGCTTCATCTTGTTTTCTTACTACATTAATCATGTTGTCTACTTCCGTACTATATTTTTTGACCATAACAGTTTCGATTTTTCTTCTGTTTTTTGATCTCCCAATGCCATAGATGTAAGTGGTATTGTCATTATCCATGAACAGACTTGATTTTTTAATGTAATGAGTCGAAAGGGTGGGTATATAAAAGCGCACATGGACACCCGCCTGTCGTACGTGAGCGCGTGAGCCATTAAAAGGTCACTTCTCTTTGCCAGAGGCTGTTATTGGGAGTGGTGTCGCTCTTTTGCACTGGTATTAAATGATCTGAGACTGTTGAAAGGGAATGTTAGTGCGGTACATATCCTGAAACTCGCAAGTCCCAAGCCAGTTGCAATACCTCCAGGAATGTCCTGGTGTTCACAAAGCACAACAATATGTTCTAGCCAGAGGTTGATTGATTTTCTCGACGAGTTGTGTAGCCGGCGCTGGTCATTCAATCAAGCACATAGATAAAGGTCTTTCGATCAAAACAGTACCAACAACTGCAAACTATTACACCAGAGACGAGTCACCATTTAAAAGAAAGCGAGAACAGGGAGAGCATAGAGATCCGGGACTCAGAACACATAGTTAGGTGCACCAACTTAACATTCCTCAATCAAGCTTGGACGAGCGTGTAACGTCCAGTGGCCAAGTCGCGTTTGAGGGTCCAAGTCGTGCTCTCGGCAAGCCCAGCGAGATCCTGCGACCAGATCGCGGGAGTGTCGATGGCACCTCGTATGATTGCAGTCTCTTCATAGTCCGACGTAATGTAGGCACGCAGGACCGGAGTGAACTGAGCAGTGACATGACTGCCATCCCTGTGTTTTGTACTGTGAGCACTCTGAAAAAGAAAGAGGGGAAAGAGAACACACCCGACACCATTGAAGTAGAGTGCAGGCTTGGGCATCAAATCTCCTGGGCTCATAAAGCCTAGAAGCGAATGATACAGTGAGGTCAAAAAAAAGGAGACGACGATGGTCACAAACCAACTGCAATGTCCTGGATGGCCCCAGTGTTGTTTACGGCCTGCAGAACACCAGCAGTTCCCGAGTCAGGGGACTACATGAGATATTCGTGAGCGATAAGTTATAGAGATTAACGAAAGTCAGACTTACAGAGAAATGATAGACTTCGTTGGCCTCGGTCAGGGATGTTTTCTCGCTGACCTGCGTCATGACTTGCGTCGGTGCTGGGAATTGCAGAACAGACGAAAGTCGCTCACATTGATCTTAACGCTGGTTTCGGCGTCGATGATGTTTCCATCGACGACCTGCGGTTTAGAGAAAGCAAGTCTATACATTAAATAAGTATATGAACACCATCTGCGTCTTCTGCCTTACTGGCTCGTGTAGGTCGCGTGAGCCCTGTATGGACCTGGAAAAAGCGGAAGTGTAAGCTGGCAATTTGGAAACGAGAGAGTAGAAACACCCACCCGTCTGCCGAATTTGCTGACCCTGAAAAATCGCAAGGTTTGAAATTATCAGGGCAAAGCATGCGCACTTACTTCCAGACTACGGGGAAGAAGTCCTCGTAGAGGCCTTTCATATCAGCATCGAAGGTGAGCATGATCGTCGCCTCCTTGCCGAGGTCGTTGCTGCGAGACGACGGTGAGTGAGTAAAGTATATGGAAAGTGATAGGGCAATTGACGCTCACGACTGGAAGGTCAAGTTCCTGGTGAAGACTGTGACATTGTCAAGCACAAAGTGTACTAGTTAGGATTGAATGTGAATTGAAGGCTTGGGTTTTGCAGTGAGTCTCACCGAGGTCTTTTATAAGTTTCGTGGTCGCATAGATTGTACCTCCTTGCGTGAATTCCGCAGGTTTCCTTTGATCGGATTTCATACTGTTGTGCCTTTGTACCTGCCGCTGGTCACCTAATGCATTGTGCTCCTATTGCTTCTATCTGCCAGACGATGATGAATTTCTAGTTCGAGTTCTCGTACCTTTGATTACTGTGACCGGAGTGCCTGCCCCTCACACTAAGCATTGTGATGCATGTGCTCGTCAGATATACAAGGAAGTAGAAAACATTGGCCCTTGACTTGCTGGACAGCCAGCTTCCCCGTGACCCCTTTCCAGTGGCGTTGTACGGTCGGATGTTCGTGGTTGCCGTTGGCATTCCCGCGCCTGTCCAATATACCTTCTTATTGCGCTCTTGTCATAACGTCACAGGTAGCAGGAATCAGTGCTGAGATTTGATCTGCCTGCCCCATGATATGGTAGACATTCGCATCCAAACAGAGGGCCTATACTTGTAGGAAGTTGAGTCAAGGTTACAGTCGCAAGTACTAACAGGCAAACAAAGCCTGGGGCCAATCATGCACCACTGTGAGTCCATGACGCATTTTGCAACGCGTGACTGTAATATCTGGCACATGCTGACACCCCGGGCCTGGGTGAATCAACTGTCAATGACGGTACAAATATAAGTGGTAAGGAAGTGGAAGCTACCACTGTACCTAGTGGTAACTTATGCTCTCGCTTATTGATATTGAATAGTAGTGAGTAGCGCCCTTTGAAGTGAAGAAGTATTTGCTTAGTCATCATATGATGGATTTCTGACTTGAACTTCGACGAATTCGAAGTTTGTTTTCCAAACGATGTTGTCTGTCCTCCTAGAACTGGCTGAGGTGAGCTCGAACAAGCGAAACTCCACTATTTTCTTGCGGACGTACAGTCAGCACGTCTTGAACGACCCTGCAACTTGCAGTGTACGCAGCTTCTGCGGAGTTTACATCCCAAGTTTATGTGCCGGTTGAAGGCTCAGCGTCTTACAACTTGTTTGACTGAACCTTGACTTTGACAGTTTATTCTCTCTAGAGCTGACAGGCTCAGCACTATTTATGTGTTATCACGATAAGATACTGCACTCCGGAGACAGTTATCGAAGGCACGAGAGCTCGAAACTGGCAGTTCTTCATCGTCTGGCTGCCTCCGGCACGCCGAAGCAATGGGAGCACAATGCATTAGGTGACCAGCGGCAGGTACAAAGGCACAACAGTATGAGAAATCCGATCAAAGGAAACCTGCGGAACGCAAGGAGGCACAATCTATGCGACCACAAAACCTATAAAAGACCTCGGTGAGACTCACTGCAGAACCCAAGCTATTCAATTCACATTCAATCCTAACTAGTACACTTTGTGCTTGACAATGTCACACGTCTTCACCAGGAATTTGACCTTCCAGTCGTGAGCGTCTTTGCCCTATCATTTTCCTTATCTTTTTTACCTACTCACCGTCGTCTCGCAGCAACGACCTTGGCAAGGAAGCGACGATCATGCTCACCTTCGATGCTGACATGAAAGGCCTCTACGAGGACTTCTTCCCCGTAGTCTGGAAGTAAGTGCACATGCTTTGCCTCTGATAATTTCAAACCTTGCAATTTTTCAGGGTCAGCAAATTCGGCCAGACGGGTGGGTGTTTCTACTCTCTCGTTTTCAAGTTGTCAGCTTACACTTCCGCTCTTTCCAGGTCCATACAGGGCTCACGCGACCTACACGAGCCAGTAAGACAGAAGACGCAGATGGTGCTCATATACGATGCTTATTTAATGTATAGACTTGCTTTCTCTAAACCGCAGGTCGTCGATGGAAACATCATCGACGCCGAAACCAGCGTTAAGATCAATGTGAGCGACTTTCGTCTGTTCCGCAATTTCTAGCACCGACGCAAGTCATGACGCAGGTCAGCGAGAAAACATCCCTGACCGAGGCCAGCGAAGTCTATCATTTCTCTGTAAGTCTGACTTTCGTTAATCTCTATAATTTATCGCTCACGAATATCTCGTGTAGTCCCCTGAGTCAGGAATTGCTGGTGTTCTGCAGGCCGTAAACAACACTGGGGCCATCCAGGACATTGCAGTTGGTTTGTGACCATCATCGTCTCTTTTTCTTTGACCTCATTGTATTATTCGCCTCTAGGCTTTATGACCCCAGGAGATTTGATGCCCAAGCCTGCACTCTACTTCAATGGTGTCGGGTGTGTCCTCTCTCCCCTCTTTCTTTTTCAGAGTGCTCACAGTACAAAACACAGGGATGGCAGTCATGTCACTGCTCAGTTCACTCCGGTCCTGCGTGCCTACATTACGTCGGACTATGAAGAGACTGCAATCATACGAGGTGCCATCGACACTCCCGCGATCTGGTCGCAGGATCTCGCTGGGCTTGCTGAGAGCACGACTTGGACCCTCAAACGTGACTTGGCCACTGGACGTTACACGCTCGTCCAAGCTTGATTGAGGAATGTTAAGTTGGTGCACCTAAATATGTGTTCTGAGTCCCGGATCTCTATGCTCTCCCTGTTCTCGCTTTCTTTTAAATGGTGACTCGTCTCTGGTGTAATAGTTTGCAATTGTTGGTACTGTTTTGATCGAAAGACCTTTATATATGTGTTTGATCGAATGACCAGCGCCGGCTACACAACTCGTCGAGAAAAACAATCAACCTCTGGCTAGAACATATTGTTGTGCTTTGTGAACACCAGGACATTCCTGGAGGTATTGCAACTGGCTTGGGACTTGCGAGTTTCAGGATATGATATGTACCGCACTAACATTCCCTTTCAACCGTCTCACATCATTTGATACCAGTGCAAAAGAGCGACACCACTCCCAATAACAGCCTCTGGCAAAGAGAATACACCAGAGTGACCTTCTAATGGCTCACGCGCTCACGTAGGACAGGCGGGTGTCCATGTGCGCTTTTATATACCCACCCTTTCGACTCATTACATTAAAAAAAAATCAGGTCTGTTAATGGACAATGACAATACCACTTACACCTATGGCGTTGGGAGATTAAAAATCAGAAGAAAGGTCCTGTAAATTTGAAACTGTAATAATAAGATTCTAAGACTGTACAGAGGTAGACGACATGATTACATAATGTACTAGCCAATGTACGATGATATCATGTCACACCGTCACGAGAGTTGCAACGCAACACGCCTTGACTCGAAGGATCGGCAAAATGAGAAATTGAATGTAAGGACGACGCAAAAGCAATGCAAAGAACGATACCACACAATGCGTGTCGACAGCAACGATCGATGATGTTTTCGTTATCTACCCATATCAATCACGGTACGAACATATAATAATCGGATTCCATCGTACCATGCCCAGATAGTGCGTTTTCACTGGGAACTTTCAACAGTACTTGTTATTAATAGGTATTAACAGATATTCTAAACAGCTGTTGAAAAATATCGACTTTTCAACAGTACCTACACGAATCCTATAAAAGACCTTACTGAGACTGACTGCAGAACTCGAGCTCTTCGATTCTCATTCAATCCTAACTAGCACACTTTATCCTCAGCAATGTCACACATTTTGACCAGGAACTTGACATTCCAGTCGTGAGCGCCTTATCACTTTACATATCTTTTTTTACCCTGCTCACCGTTGTCTCGCAGCAACGATCTCGGCGAGGAAACGACGATCATGCTTACTTTCGATGCTAACGTGAAAAGTCTCTACGAAGACTTCTTCCCTGTAGTTTAGAAGTAAGTGCGCTTGCTTTCTGACTATTCGAAACCTTGCAATTTTTCAGGGTCAGCAAATTCGGCAAGACGGGTGGGCGTTTCTACTCTCTCATTTCCGATTTGCCAGGTTATATATGACCTCTCTTTCCAGGTACATACAGTATTCAGGCGACCTACACGAGCCAGTAAGACAGAAGATGTAGATGATGCTCGTATACAATGCTTATCTTACATATAAGCTTGCTTTCTATAGACTGCAGGTCTTTGATGGAAACATCACTGATGCCGGAACCAGCATTAAGATCAATGTGAGCAATTCTCGTCTGTTCTGCAACTCCTAGCACAGACGCGAGTCATGATGCAGGACAACCAGAAAACATCCTTGACCGAGGCAAACGATATCTATCATTTCTCTGTAAGTCTGACTGTCGTTAATCTCTATCATTTACCACTCATGAATATCTTGTGTAGACCCCTGAGTCGGGAACACCTGGGTAAACAACACTGGGGCCGTTCAGGATATTGCAGTTGGTTTTGGCCATCATCTTCTCCTTTTATTTCATCTCACTGTATTTCCCGCCTCCAGGCTTCATAAGCCCAGGAGACTTGATGCCAAAGCCCGTACTCTGCTTCAGCGATGTCGGGTATGTTCTCTGTCCTCTTTTTCTTCTTCAGGGTGCTCACAGTACAAAATAGAGATGGCAGTCATGTCACTGCTCGGTTCACTCCGGTCCTGCGCCTCTACGTTACGTCGGGCTATCGAGAGATTGCAATCATACGAGCTGCCATCGACACTCCTGCGATCTGGTCGCAGGACCTCACTGGGCTTGATGAGAGCGCAACTTGGACCCTCAGACGCGATGCAGCCACTGGGCACTATACGCTCGTCCCATCCTGATCGAGGAATGTGAAATTGGTACGCCTGACCATGTGTTCTGTGAGTTCTGGATCTTGATGCCCTCCCTGTTTTCGTAGCCTGATCTTCTTTTATATGGTGGCTCGTCACTGGTGTAATAGTTTGCAATAGTTGGTACTATTTTGATCAAAAGACATTTATGTGCTTGATTGAATGACCAGCGACGTCTACACGACCCGTCGAACAACAATCAACTTCTGGCCAGAACATATGTATCTGCGACATTCCAGTTATCGCGAACTTCCCCACATTCGCTCGTGGAAGGCTGGCCTCATCAAATCGCAGTTCTACCCTCATGCTGTTAACATCATTCCTCTTCTACGTGCTCTTAAGTTGACGCCGGTAAGGCCCCTGGATCAGGTTTCCTGCCGGAGAACTTTCCCCCCACCCCAAAACGAACATCCATTTACCAGTCAACTATTCCTCGATACTCGGACTCTTGTCTATGAAGGACCGAGTTGTGTTGCGGCCTCCTGATGTTCCCCCGCTGTGTGTGACAAACTGGTTTGGACGATGTTCTATTTCATCTGCTATATATATCTTGTTACTGATCAACAGACGAAGCTGTGCCGAAGCTCTCTGAACAGGGTCAGAAAGTTAAGCGTGGAATTGTTGGCGGTTATAGGAAGGTCACCAAAAGAACCCACAGCCAAATTTAGAGAGATGTCTGCAGGCCACTTGCATCTGATTACACAGCCGATCTCGAGTGATGAGGAACACTGATGAGCACGACCAGCTTAGATAGGTGCAGTTCATTTTGGTCAAATGCTCAAACGACAATGATCTCCCCTTGTAATGGCTGTGACGTGGGAGCAGCATGAGGGCGTGTTCTGCCACTGCAGATAGATCAATTGCTGTCGCGCTGCAATCGCAAGAGCCATCGCGATCGTGGCGGAAACATCATGACGTGTGAGATCATATATGTCCATATCAGCAAACGAATAAGTACCCATTGACATGTAAATAATACGTAGAAGGACAAGATATTAACGAGCCTCAAAAAGGTATGGTATGAGCATACATACTAGTCAGTTTCAGAGAAGGTTGTGAGCGTGTGAAATCAGATTCCGTTTCCACGAGCATCCATTATTGTGCATGTAGTCCGTTGTTCCCGACTCCACAAGTCCGAGATACACTTCAAAGGAGTTGTTTCCACCCCACATCACGACACTTCTTCACGAGGCGCTTCACCTCTTGCGATCGCGCACGCGTGGTGACGAGGAGGGTGTCGGGCATGTCGACAATAACCAGATCATCGACTCCCAGGCACGTGATGAGACGTCCTGAGCCAGGTACCACAATTCCACCAGCAACTTGTTCCGTCAGCACTGTCGAACGGAGATGAAATAAGCCGCGGCGACCTGATGTGAAGAGGTAAAAATAATTACCTAAAGAACTGTCCCCAAGGACACGAGGTTGATTAGATTCAGCAGGCAGCAGGTCTGCGAGCGAAGAGAAGTCTCCGACGTCATCCCAGCCTAAAGGCCGATATCAGTCTACTTCGCTTCTTCCACAGATGAAAACGAAGTGTGGAGACATACCGAATGTTGCCGGTACGACGGCAACCTTACCCTCGGCAGCAGCAGGTTCTGCGACTGCGTTATCGATCGGGATCTTCTCGAGCTCGGGCCAGATTTCGTTGAGGGCGGTCTGGCGCAACGCCTCGTCGTGCCATACGGCTGCGATCTTTTGCAGCCCATCGTGGAGTTCCGGCTTGTAGTCCTTGAGAAGGTCCAAAAGGACAGTCGCTTTCGTAACAAACATTCCTGCATTCCATCGGTAGTTTCCAGTGCCGATATATGCAGCGGCAGTGCGTGCGTCAGGTTTCTCTTTGAAGCTAGATACAAGTCTTGCATTTGGGGCTTCCTTGACGCCTAGTTTATTTCCGAGTCGAATATAACCAAAGCCGGTGGAAGGATGAGAGGGTGCAATGCCGATGGTAACGAGATAATCTTTCTTCGCTACTTCAACAGCTTCCGCGACGGCTGATAGGAAGGCATCGTCGCCCGAAATCATGTGGTCAGCAGCAAATGAGCCGATGACGGCATTGGGGTCTCGCTTTGCGAGGACAGCGGCAGCAAGTCCGATGGCTGCCATAGAATCCTTTGGACCAGGCTCGCAGATCAAGTTGTGCGGGAGAAGGTCAGGCAATTGCTCTCGGATAGACTTGACGTGGCCGGGACCTGCGACCACAGTGGTGCGAAGAGGGGATGAAAGAGGGAGAAGACGATCCCAGGTAGCTTGGATTAAGGAACGTCCTTTAAGAGTCAAGTCGAGAAGGAATTTTGGGTGCTCTTCTCGCGAAAGCGGCCATAGCCGCGTGCCAGCACCTCCTGCGGGAATGACAACGTAGAACCCGGGAATGTCGCGGACACCAAGTTGAAAAGGCATGACCGCGTTATCGCCTAACGGGGACGCGAAGTGACTGGTGGGTGCAGCGGCAAGGGATGGGATGCTGTGCGGAGATAGGAATGGGGATTTGGCTCGGAGCTGAGGGCTACCGGGCATTGGGGTTACGAAACCAGAGCCCATACGCGAGCCGGCATAATAGTTTCCGTTCCCATTTTGCTGTACGATTGAAAGAATGCTGGAACTTAGAATCTGATAAAGTGCAAAGTCATCCTGCTCACATGAAACCCTTCCCGGATCTGACGTTCCAAGCTTGTGTTTGCCAACCGTAGGTCAGCACATTCCTGCCGGAGATCAGATATCTCAGCTTGCTATGTATTAATGCATTAGTGTTTTGCACTGTCTTACATGTAACAATGGAACTTACAGATTTCTGCACTGCGCTCATGATCTGAGAGAACATGTATTCAACAGGGAGCGCATTATCGCTGCTGCTGACCTGCCCAGCAGGTGGGGCAGCAGAACTGTACGGAAATGACATGATAGGTGAAAGTTGATGTCAAGGGTATTGTGTTAGCTGTCAGAGTGCAGCTTTATATAAGGTACTAGGGTCGTGCGTTTTTTCGCAAACGTGTATGAAAGGCTCAGCGCTTATGCATATGGTCTATTTTGGAAGTTGCCCTGGCTATGTTCTTTATTCGGCAAGGTCACGGAACATGGTATGTAAATCAATTGTACATAGCTAGTTCTTGGGGTAAATTTTAGCAAGTACCCACAAGCTCACTCGGAATAACGAAATCCGCGAAAGAATCACCGTTAACGTGAGTAACATGCATTGTCGTACGAGTTGCCATTAAGATAACTCGACTTGATACTCGCTTCCTGTTGTCAGCGGCACTGGCAGGATCCGATCCAATGCCCAGACACCAATGAAATACTTAATACTTTACTCATGTGATATACACAGCCGATAGTCTAGTCTTCATCACTCTCGAATTCAAGAACTTGGTACTTCCTTGCCTTTTTATTCGGGTTGGCCAAAGATGCGCCCTTCGGAGGTCTAGAGCTCGCTGAAGGTTCTGTTCCGCAGTAGAATCAGCTGCCTCTAAGCACGTGGCACACCAGAAGGCTTACTGGATGTCGTATCGCTTTGCGGGGACCTTTCCTTTGAACGAGCAAGCTCCGCTTCAAAAGCTTTGATTTTCCGTTCAGCTCCCTGATTGACAACAAGGGCAGGGAGGCCCGGCCCTAATGGTGTGCGCCTCGACGGGAACGTTGAAGCTATGGCAATGAGCTCGATGTGCGTATCAATGGTGACAAGGGGATGCAGCGGACCTGAATTAGCGTGGGATGACTCTGCGATAACAGCGACGTTGCGGGGCGAGAAAAGAGGGTTCAGCTGGCATTTGCGAGACTGGGCTTGTAGTGCAATCTTAACACAAGTCAAATATTGTCGCCAGCAGTTCATGTGCCTTACTTCAATGAACACCGCGGTTGCATGAGATGCAGCTTCAACTGGGGACAGTTCTTTCAGAGCCATGTGGAGTGGACGCTTGGCATTTGGTCCAAAAGTGAGCTAATAAAGTCCTGCATTGTCGACTCGATGATCCATGCATCAAATTTAGTAGTATTCACGTTGATGTCCGAGTCTTTATCAGCCCATTCTCCAATGGTTAGGTCACCATTTACAAATGTGGTTCGAAGCTTTTCCGCGAAGTTCTCAAGCACCTGAGGGCCTGATTGCACACCCTAGAATGATGCACGATAAGGGTAAGGGCAGTCCGAAGGCTTGACACGAACGTTGGTGATATCAAGGATATGTTTGGCGGACCATGAACCTCGCCACCACCTGCCTTCTGGTCCCTTGAGGCCTAAGTAGATCGACCATGCAGATTCGGTTACTTGAGAGAGTACGACAAACCGATCAAAACCCTGGTAGATAACCTGTACGAGTTCGTCCAGAACCCCAAAATGTGACAAGACGTTGGTGGACATGATGGAGTTGTAATTAAGAGGTTCAACACTAAAAATAATAATATAATAATAAGAATTCCATTGCCTTCCAAAACGAGTATTTAGGCGTTGATACGAATAACCCACGCACAGACCATCAAGAAGAATGTATATAAACCTATCGTCAAACTTTTATGGTTCTTCAGAACATACTCAGCTAGGATCTATTTTATAGAAACTAACTCGAGTCTCGCATGTTTACACATGCCACATTCTTCAATTCCGCTGGATGACATTAGCGCTCACTCGTTCGACAGAGAACATGGTCACCGCTTGCGGAGATCTCGAGGACGTTTGGGTTTGTGCATTGTCGAGCTGCTTGCAGCCTGGTGAAGCCATACCCAGCGAGTTGAGCGTCTGTCTGACGGAACTTCAGGATAATAATAGTACTATTATGTACATAACCCCTATGAACAATTTATTTGTATTGTATCAGAGACTTTTGCTCGAGTCCGGCGTCATTGACATCTAATTTCCTTGTCTGAGTCATTCGGCAAGAAGATATGGAGATCTTGAGAATACGTGGTGCAAGACGCCCTGTTTTGAACTTGCATCTAACACGCGCATCTCAGGATGACAAAATTACATGTTGTAGTATTAAAGACAATTGGGTAGTGTACAAGAAACATTATGCCAAGAGTGTGTTAAGTCTGTTACATGAGTTCTGCGTCCGAAGCACGACGGCTCAGCTTGTTCGCCCATCCGTGCCTCTCGGCGTCTACATCTCCGCTGAACCATCAACAATGTATTTCACTGTTCGATTCCACCATGGTATTTACGTGTCCATCGATGGTTTGTGAAACCTTGCTCCCGTATTTGTTTAGACGCGATGAAAACGTTCCAAGATGTCGCGTTGCTGAAGAAATCATCAATCTGCTCGAGAGGACGACCCGAAGTTTCCGGATCTATGAAATGGAACAGCCGCGTCAATAGGATCACGCATTGAAAACAGTAAGACATAGACCATACACATGAAAATGATAAAGGGGATTACAAATATGTTCAGGCCAAAGAGAAGCAGGAGTACACCATATTCGATGGCCTGAAATAGGAAAGGCTAGACAAACAGCCCTTTAATCGTTTCCCAACATTCAATCGTTCAACGACTTACGGTAATCATAGTCACGATACCATTACCTATAGACCATCCAACAACAGACCATGCACCCCCTTTGGCGCGAACATATGTAGCTGCATTTCTTCAGAGAACTAATCGAACAAAATAATCGATCTCACTCACGAAAGAGTTCAGTCGGGTAAAGCCACGGAGTTACTAACCAGGTGGCGCCAAACGTCCCAGTATACAGGAACTGGGAGGCACATCATTTATACAAACGACATCACAACACAGGAATCGGTTGCTTACTGTCATCGCTACGACACCCGCGCCATATGCCCGTTGATTAGGCCCCCCCGTTTGGGCATCTATCAAGTGGCATGAGCAACAATCAAACGGAGAGCAAATGTATATCACATTTGTCCAAGATGCCACCGATGAGCAGGAGCAGTGCCATGCCAGCAGCCCCCCATACCATTGTGCTCCGCCGACCAAACCTATCCAGAGTGAACACCGCAAAAAGCACGCTGAACATGTAGGACAGGTTATTGAATCCGGCCAAGAGTTTTGCCTCGCCTTGGCTGAAGCCAGCGCCCTGGATAAGATCGATGGCTACATGTGACGTCAGAGAAGTAGCGAGAGCCGGAAGAAGAAAGTGCTTTGCCGTAGACAGTGATGACTCCGATGCCAACGAGCTCTTGCATAATCTGCAACCACACACTTAGAGCGACTCTCCATCGTAGTTCGCGCTGGCTCTTTGTCCTCGGAAACAGCATGCGAAGATAACTATTGTTCTCTGCCTGCTGTTGATCATGTATCACGCTCCGTACAATGGCATCAAGCTCAGCCTCAACCCCGTCCTTGCGAGTAGCCTGCAACACAGTGCGTGCTTCGGAGACACGGCCGACTTTCGCCAGCCATCGAGGGGACTCCGGAAAGAAAGGTACAAGCGCTGCGATGGTTCAACTTAAGCGAAGTCGGGTAAAGGATCGGGACGAACCGAGAATCGCGAGCAGAAAAACAACTTGTAGTGCTAGAGGTGTGCGCCATGCCATTACCTGATCATGATTCATGCTCGCAAATCTAGAAATACATCAGACCATTGGTTTATAACGGAGTGCTTGGAATGGGCTGACATCTCTATCCAATATGCCAATGATAGTCCACTGATGTTCAGGAAGAACTCGATGGCAAGAAAGCTGCCTCGTGCTTGATGTGGCGAAACTTCGCTGCTCCAGACAGGAATGACTCATAATAAAGATAAGTACAAAGAATCAAGATAAGAATAACGGATTATCCACCTGCGTCGATGGCTCCCACACCGAGGCCAGTCACGACTCGTGCGCAACACATCCAAGTGATGCTCATCGCGGAGGCTTGAAATATTGCTCCGATGATCGAGATAACGACACCCAATATTATGGCAGTTATACGTCCCGACCTGTCCGCGATGGACCCACCAAGGAGTGCTCCCATGAGAGAACCGCCGTAATAAACCTGATAAATGTGCAGGAAAGGTTCCTAACAAGAAGCTTCCAACTTACAGAAACTATTCCCCCAAGCGCTGCGAGGTTACGTGAGTTTCCCGTGGTGGGGTATATGCCCATCAATTTCAGGTAATCCTCATTAAGATTCACTTGGGACATGACCCTGCCCGTCAATGCGTCAGCATTCACTGGAACCAAGAAGTGCAGGAAAGTCTACCCTTGGTCATAACCCTGGTCAACTAATCAGCTTGTGGTAGGCGAGGAACATGCAACTACTAACATAGAAAAGGATTGCTAGACCAGCAAGCAGGTTATTTGCCCAATTATACGAGTTCGGATTATCGAACTTGAACATCCGCGCAGCCGAATAACTCTGAGTTGCGCATCACCGGTGAGCGTCTTGAAGGTACGATCCGAGGAAAATAGACTTACGGGCAGGTACTTACTCATCCACCATTCGGGCCCGGGTGTGACAAGAACTTTCTCGGCATCGCATGCTACAACGGTTGCGGATGTATTGAATGAAACTACATCGTTGCTAGCACCATTGGAGAATCTAGACGAATCTACGAAGAGCGCTGGTCGTTCTGAATTGTTATGCATCTCGCGCGAGGTGTAAGGTGAGGATCGATCTGTTTCCATACAGTACGGTACAGCAGAGAAGTGGACGGGCTATCCGGTACGAAGACCAGATTGCAGACCTTGAGGCCAACCACCGCCCATATTTATAGTCAGCTAGTCGGTCGAGTTGAGAACCAACTTATGTTCTGAGCCTCAATCCAAGGACGGTGATGTCAGAATGCCGAGATTTGACCCATGTTCTCGATATACAGCCGATAGAATTAAAAATGCTGACAGCAACTCGATGTATAAGACATTCCTTGTGGGACAGCCTGAAATTGTACAAGATCCTGAAAGGATCAATGGTATGCTAGATTCGCAATCACAAACGTACCGAATGTGTAGATACAAAATCCATTCAGAGAATCACTGTAAGCAGACTTGACCCGGACCATGCACTCTCTCCAGATGATGATTGCACCATCTAGTTGATAAAACAATGAGGTCTAATGGCCGGGTTATCACTGGCGCACACTCGAAAGCTTTCAGTCGATTGCCCGTTAATGATTGCGCAGCTTGAGTTGTATGAAATTTTGCTGACCGAGGACCAATAGCCTTTTGCAAGTACAAAGCCAAGGTTTGATGGAATTCCCTACACTCCATGACTGTCTCAGTAGTCAAGCTGCCCAGCAAGTAAGGTGACGTAGCCGTATTACGTAATAAAATAATCGTGGTTGCAAAAGTCGGCCGCTAGCGAGGTCCGTACTATTAGCACTTGCTTGTACTTAGTACCTGAGTTACATCAGTGAGTGGCGCCCAATTATCATTGATCATGATTCATAGTGGAGCCTTGACACGCGCTCTCATGTGCTTCGAAGTTCCGATGCACTGGTTAAGCGTCCATCAGGGCTGGGTGCATAGTACCTACGTAGGCCCGGACTCACGTATTATTCCATTCGCTTCCTCCAACACATGGTACACATCATGACTCCTCCCAAGCAACGATGTACGTTTTATCAACCTGATATTAAATTTAAAATGAGCGAGGTCGTGTTATAGTCCTGACTTTCCTTATTGGCAGCCACACAGATGGAATGCATGCTGGTCGAGGAGCATCAAGCCATCTTCTCCCGATCAAAATTAAGTGCTCGACTTCCCGATACACACTTTAATTTTCATCCAACAATACCCGCTCACAGGTAATCTACACGCATGATAAGTCGTGGGTTTCGTTGGTGTGGATACACGTAGCTGAACGAATTTCATCTCGCCTGTACATCAAATTATCGCCTCATAAAGAACGCAAAAGGCGTCATCACATGGAACGAGACCCATATAGGAAACATTTGTGGGCGACGAAAACAACGATAAATCATGTGACGGACCAGATTTGATCGATAAGCCTCTTTCAGTCGAAATCAATGATCCAATGCTCGCGCCTTGGAGATTATAAGTTACAAATAATTACGAAGCATCAATAGGGTTCCAGCTAATAGACCCATCCTTTCCACGGTCAAGTCCGTCAAGTTGCTCCATCTCTTCGGGTTCAAGCTCGAAATCGTACAATTGAGCGTTTGATTTAATGCGTTCTGGCGTTACTGATTTGGGTAGCGGAACAAACCTAAACCAATGTAAATTCGACTAGAAACATGAAAAAAGGTGCCAAACCCTTTTTGAAGTGACCACCGAAGTAGCACTTGGGCTGCATCGCGACCATGCTAAAAAGGTTTATGAATCATATATGGTATAGCGCTTCAGAAGCAGAACCAACATTCTGAGCTATCGTTTGAATGATCGGATGATCCATTTTCCCTCGTATGATCGGGCAGTAGGCTTGGACCACGATCGAGTGTTCACGGCAATAGTCCACTATGGGCCGCTGCTGGCAAAAAGGGTGAAGCTGCCAGCATGCAATGAGTAGAATCCTGTACTATTCATCAAAATCAGTTGCATGCCTCAATTTGATTCACTGTAGGCATATCATATTTTGCATCCGCAATCTCTTCTAAATGTTGGATGTTGCTGTACAAAATGTCACGTTACGACCAGCCCTTCTTTACTAGGAAAACGCACTAATTTGAAACACCAATGGATCGTATTTTTCCCGCACCACGGGCATCTTGCAAAGCCCTGTATGTGGCTAGGCGTCGCTCAGTACCAGAACACGGGTCATGAATGAGAAACAAGTCAATGTATTCTTGTTCAAAGCCGTAAGAACTTCTAGAATTTGTTCAACATGCGGCGAATTACTCACCAAACCCAAATTTAGCAAGTGATTCATCAACACCCTTCAGCGTGCTTTCATACCCATGGTTTTTGCTGACACATTTCGTTGCTGATGTTCGGTAAGAAACCGAAGCTCATTTCCTGAACCGCATTGTGACACGCACTAATGAAAAGGTCTCCTCGGTCAATGCCACTATCTCTGACAGCTTCCCCAACCGCCGCTTCATTGCGGTAAGCTTGGGCCGAATCCACGTGTCTGGGATGGTTCATTGCAATCAGGGAGAGATCACCGACGGTCATGGACCGTATCACCTGTAGCCTGCCTGAAACGCCTCAAGAACTGACGATCGGGTGGTGTAATTTTGATACACGCCAAATCCCAGTAGTGGCATTGTGTAACCTATGGTCGCGCCATAGGGATTCTCACCGGTTTAGCTGTAGACAGGTAATGAAAATACAAACTATTACCTGACACCAGTTGAATTCTAGACTCGATCGTGAGCATCGTACAAGGTAGACTGAGTTAGCGTGTCCCTGGTGCTAAGTAGTCCTGTGCAGCTTGCTTCATTGTTTGTAACGGCTTGTTAAACTTCCCGATTTGAAAAAAACCGAAGAATGAAGGTACGCAAGAAAAACATCAGGAACATGTTTGACAAAGCTGTATACATGAACGGAGATCAATGAATGTATTATTCATACTGGGTACCAAGAGACCACTATTTTCATTACTAGTCAAACTTGGTGAGGGATGGCGATACTGCGATTAAATGCACTGCGGGTGAGGTCAGCTGTGTGCGATCAGGTCGAAACTTCGAAAATCTTACCAACCATGACTACACATTAATCTTTGTCCGTACACTCTAGGAATGCATCGCCCTTTGTTTCTCTGAGCGCCCTTGCATCACTCTCTGAGCATCTGCTTTCGCCGAGTCAAGCTGTCCTGCCTTTGCTAGAGCCAATAACAAAGCGTGCACAAGGCCGATATGGTTATGGCGACGAGAGCTGTTCTCAAACTTTGAAAACAGAATCAAAATGGTGAGCATCAGTGATAAAATATTCGATACTCACTGCCCAACGCTCACGCTTGGAGTTTTCATCGGAAAATCTGCTTATAAGATCACTCAATTCGGCGTCCCCTGCTGAACCTTGCAAAGCGTCTAAACGTTTTCTCATTCCAGGTATTGGGTCATCCCGAAGAGCAAGTAAGCTGAACTCGAGCTGCAGAATATCAATTAGATATAGAACATGAAACACATATTTTTGCTCACTGCTTCGGTCGGGTAGGTGTGTATCCGGTTCTCAATGACTTCTCTAGAAAACAGGGGCATTAAATGGTGAAATATAACGAAGATGTATCACTAAGTACCTTGCTTTTTTAACCCATCCCTCTCCGGATTCATCGTATCCTCCATGCCGCATTGGATAAGGTTTCAGCCCGTCAAGTTCATACAGACTCCCCAGCACAGGAAGGTATACGATAAAGTGGTAGGCTTCTTCACTTTGCTTCGGAAGGTCCAGACCATCTAGCGAGATGGCACTAGGTGGAGAAAGGGCGTTATGAGCTTCTCGAAGCCAATCCGCACTTGCGATAGCCATCCCACGTGTCTGTGGGTCCATGTCTGTAGTAAAGTTCATAAGGTCCTCAAATTGCGGTCCAGCAGGAAGAGAAGGTATGTTTCCCAGTGCATTGACAACGGCAAGTGTAGCACAAGCGTTGTTTACAGTTTGATGGGCGAAGAATCCAGGGAAGTCTAAATCATAGTGACCAGCGCCAACACTACGCTCATCTTCAGGTGATTGAGGGAGGCACTTAAACAAGAAGATTAGAGCATGTATAGGCTGTAGCGCCGCCAGCGATTCTGGGTCGAGCGAGTAGAGGTCATCTACGATGTAAGGCACTCCAAGCCTCTTCAGTAACTCTCTGTGACCGGTTGCGTGAGTCAGGTAGGTCACTTGTCATCACTTCAACATACGTGAACACCCCAGGGTCCGATTCTGTAAGCTGCCAGCCATTAGAGTCTTCGTCTGACATAGTTCACGACTTGTAAACCAACTTGAAAACAAGAACGCGCGTTGAGCCTTAACTTGTCACGTGATCCTTGTTTGGTGATGCCTTCCGTTCATAACATTGACAAGCTTCTCCCCATAATATGATGGCTTCTGAGCCTGCCCAATCACCTCAGGCCACCACAGAAGATCCACGAGCTACAAACCGCGATAAATTCGAACTTGAACTGGAATTTGTGCAGTCGCTGGCAAACCCATACTACCTCCATTCTCTCGCACAGCAAAATATCCTTGACCAACCTGCATTCATTAACTATCTGCAGTATCTCACGTACTGGAAAGAGAAGGATTATGCCAGGTTCATACAGTTCGTCCACACTTTGTGAGCGTTTACAATACTGCAACCGATGGCCTTGTTCAGCTACCCACACGCACTGCACCATCTCGACTTGCTCCAGCACGCCAATTCAGGTCAGAAATGAAGAAAGACGAATGGCGGGATATTCTCAACCAGAAACAGTATGACCACTGGCGAACATGGTATGGGATACAGGAGTTTATTAGAGGCGCTTTCTTGATAATAATCTGTCATATCAGGCGAGATTACCCAGGGATTAGTACTACTGGTGCCACCCCCACCGACCCTCAAGAAACCGGTGTGCAATCATCGCATTAGAATACTCCTTTTGGGTGATATGGTTTACCGGAAGTCTTGGCGGAAGCTTATGGCGCTTTGGTTAATGAAAGTAACACCCAAAATGAAGCGTTGCCAAACATACATACTTCCCAAGGAGATACATGCCTTTGGCGTGTAGACTCTATGTATGTCATGACATATATATGGTTTACTTTTAAATAGATAATTCCTTGTGGATGTCCTTAATTTGAAAATTCCCACGCCTGTTAAACAGTTGACGCGCAGTACCCACCCGTTAGTCGCAGCCATCCCACTGTACATGGCTAACTATGCTGAAAATGAGTCTGATCGTCACTCGTACACACTGGTGGAAGCAAGCTTCAGGGAGGGTGCTCACAATGAATCTAACGTCCATATTGCGTCCCTTGCAGAGAAGCGGCGAATATGGTGGAGAACTGCCATCATTAATGGATGCTTCATAGCTTCATGGTACGTGGATGGTACTGTCAGGCCCCTAAACATGTTCATGTGTTTACTGCATAGGTATATATTCGCAACCGTACTGTCTCTGTACAACAAGTGGATGTTTTCGCCAGACCTTTTTGGATTTCCGTATCCGCTCTTCGTGACAACCTTGCACATGTTGGTTCAGTTTACCTTGGCCACTGCTCTTCGCGTCTGCTTCTCGCATCATTTCCGTCCAGAGAGAAGTCCTTCGGTAAAAGATTATGGGTACGTGCTTTCTCGCAACAGCTAGTATCCGTCGGGCAGTCCGCTGGACACCGGTTCTAATTGTAGCCTCTTTGAAGCAAGAAAGTAGTTCCTACTGCCGTCTCTACCGGTCTCGATATTGGTCTGTCAAACCTATCACTCAAGACTATTACTCTATCATTTTATAGTGAGTTGTCAGCTCTGAACTTCGCCATACGTTGGCCTATGTTTAAATTTTGAACGTGTAATTTACGCTTAACTCATACATCTGGTTGTCTACAGCAATGTGCAAGTCATCTTCTCTAATCTTCGTATTATCCTTTGCATTTTTTTCCGCCTGGAGGTATTTTCGCTACGGCTCGTCGCTGTGATCCTCCTCATTTTTGGCGGGGTGATTCTTATGGTTGCTTCTGAAACGGCCTTCATTCTTCCCGGATTTTTACTTGTGATGACCGCCAGTGCATGTGGAGGTCTCCGCTGGAGTCTCACTCAACTGCTCATGAAGAACAAGAATATTGGTCTAGATAATCCTGCGGCTACCATGTTCTGGTTGACTCCTGCAATAGGCGCCACAACAGCCTTTCTTAGCATCATTTGGGAGGGATGGTTTACGATATATGCTTCACCATTCTTTCAGGACACGGCATCGACGCTACGTTCGGGCCTATTCTTGGTCGCGCCGGGTATTTTGGCATTTTGCATGGTCATGAGTGAATACTAGTACGTTTATGATCATGCAATCAGCTCCACGAAGCCATCTAATTAGGTTATAAAAGCATTATTCAACGGGCCGGAGTGTTGCCAATGTCAATAGCTGGTATAGCCAAAGAAGTTTCGACGATTACGGTCGCAGCTTGGTTTTACGGAGATGAGCTTACGCCACTGAATATAGTTGGTGTAGGTATTACAATTTGCGGTCCGTTTCGAGTTTAATGTGAAAGCGGCACTTCTAACGGGGTCTGTAGGGATTGGCCTTTTTACGTTCCACAAGTATCGCAATTCTATAGATGGTAGACTATCAGTGGATGCGGAGGGAAACATGATAGCGATAGAGGATGAAAATTTGGATGGCTCGCCAGATTCTGCGCATGGGATTAATTTGGAGCTTGGCGCTGCTAACTTCGGACGAGAAGATGGTGAACTTGCGGTATGTCACATCGTTACGGAAAAACGTTCTAGAACCGTGTTGCTCATCGAAACGCCACAAAGCATCAGGGGTCTGATGATAGCGACGCACATCACCGCCTACTTTTTTCTACCGATCATGACGATGATCATGAAGGCGAGGAAGATGCCGAACTAGTTCGGAGCATTCAGCTCACTAAGTTTAATGGCTGAAAGAGGTATAGACGAGAACTAGGGCCCGGTCGGGACGTGCTTCCAATTACATAGTAGTAGCATATGTAGACTAGTTGCTAGTCTTGATAATTTTTTTCAAGAAGATAAACGGCATTTGAAAGTAAATCCACCCGGGTCAAAGGTCTGGCGTCTCTCACTGACCACAGCCCCTCTGTTACAAACCTCTCTAATTTTGTCTCGAGCCGTGCACAAGTTCAAGTTTGTATTTTAAGCTTACGTTGATAGTACAATAATAGTGAACTGTTTGAGTTATGGTTCAAAATGATTTTGATCCGAGGACAGCTGACTCTAGAAGCTGACTTCTGTTCCGCTGCATCCGGGAAGCACTCTGACTCGGTACTGCTGGTTGGGCCACACGTGGAGTTGGGAGACCAAATCGTTCGGTTCCTGTAGTTTACTGCGGAATATTATCTGATGCGATCAATTTAGTCAGCAAAAACCCTTCGACTTGGCTGCGATGGAAACACCTGGATACGGTGTGAAAATTTATATCCAAGTTCTTCAAAGTGCCTGTAGGAGGCGATGAGCGGCCTTGTGCACTACGCAGGCCCATCAAGGACCCGGACAGTCCCGCAGGTCAAATTAGAAGGCGATAATCGGACTCCTGCTTTATGACGTGTAACAGCCTAGAGCTATTGTGATTGCGGCTAGTAAGTTATATTTCCCGCACGTTTTTTTTGCATCAATGATTGCTTTATGCTGATTGACAATCCTATTACGATATGAAACCAGAAGAAACGGACATTCGACGGATTGACTAATACATCTGCTAGATCGTTGAAATGCTGGGTTATTGGCGACGTTCTAGTTGGGTAAGTGCCCGATCCATTGTCGCTTATGGTTGCGCGTATGGGCACGGCAAGTGGGAAATCAGCGATAATTCACTTTTGATCAGACTTCGTTCGGCGCACAGATCTCACACAAGGCCTCGAGGTTTTTAGGCTGTGTGATATATAAATCCGGGCGGTTCTAGCTTTTGAATTATTCACTTCACCATGGATGGCTTTCAATTCATTATCGAGTCCCCCCAAGAAACCCAAGGTCACAAGAAACGCCCGCGTCTTGTGACTTCTTGTGATAACTGGTACTGCCGCCCATCGAAATCTCCATCAAGTAATTGATACTTACCTTTCACCTTCTTCGTCCCCTAGTCGCCTCAAAAAAATCAAATGTCTCCAGTCATCCCCCGAGACACAATGCGAGGCCTGCAAGGCAGCTAAAATTGCGTGCAAGTTTCGTGATCGTGAACGATACTTTGCTGAGCGTAGTCGAGCCATTGCGGGCCCCAGTTCCGCATTACCCTACCATGGATCATCGAGTAGAGCAACGACTACTGTTCCCGAGTCTTCGGAGCGTTCCAATTCGAGTGGTACAAACGAATACGCCACTCCGGCATCGACCGTGTACACGCCACCATCGCAAGGATATAGTAATTCCATATCTCGCTCCCCGTCCTACTCACCACCGGGAACAACATCCACAGACCATGGTCGCTATCAAACCTATCCAGATCATTCAAGGCTTACGACTCACAGGTAATACAACCACACCTCTTAGCTATCAACATTCATTGACATGGCCATGGAAGACAGACAACTGCAGTTGATGATCACGCTCGTCGATACGGGACTCCCGGTCCAGGTCAGGCACTGAGCCGTCCCCATCCCACATCGGGCGGTTACCGACCAACTCAGGTCTTCGACCCAATGCATCCTCAGATGCCACAACGCAGCTGGATGCCACATTTCATCCAGATATTCATCAGTCAACTTGGCAGCCAATGCGCGTTCATGACTTACGATGACCTATATGAAAAATTTCGACATCAGACTCTATCCCCTTTGCTCTCCAACTGTATTGCAGCGCTAGGCGCAAGGTCTGTCCTCTGCAATGCACTCGACTTGAATATGAACGAGGTGTAATAGGTTCTGTGACATACCAGATGTTGTCGCGCGTGGTCCGCACAACGTTGCAGACATTTTCTGTGAGAACGCAAAGGTTCGTGGTCGTGTGCGTGGGTTCTGCTGACCTAATAGAATGAGTAGGAGATGTTGTCCGCGGCACTGAACCAACCGTCTCTCGACGTTCTTCACGCTGTCATCACCCTGGCATGGGCAGAATACAAAACTGGACGGCTCCTTGGTAAGTACTGGGAATGGTTCCCGTGTGCCTCGGCTAAATGCTTGTCTCCCAGGATTCCGACAATACGGTGATGTAAGTGAAGTTGGGACGATTGACTAATTTGTTTCTGACAAATGATTAGCTTGCCATGAGAACTGCAATGGCTATAGGATTGTCTGAAGAATCCACCAGGCAGATGAGCCCTTATGACAGTTACCAAAATCGTCTCCGTCTGACATGGCAAAGTGTCTCTCAATTGTACGCCTCATCGGCATGTGAGTTCTCAGGCTTGTTATGTTTCAAACCGTTTTAACCATGGCCAAGTGTCGGGGTAACTTCAATAATCAACCAATCTTTCCACCCGCCCGCTGCATTAATCACGCCAAAATCTTGCGTTGTTATTACTACTCCAATTCTTATGCCCCTCTTTCCTTTGGTTGATGCTTTGGGAAGACGCTTTGGTTTCTTATTCCATCTGGAGACCGCAGGAAGGCTCCCTTCATTGACCATATGTTCCGTGCTGCCTCTATTTATTGACTCGACATATAGATTAACACACATCAATAATGCTACCAGACTGCATGTCACACTGATTAGATATGTAATCATATTCTGTATACACGACTTCCAGAACAAACCTGCAAGAACGTCTGCTTGGTGTGGTTGTGCCATTATCAGATAACCTGTGCATGCTGTGGCACATCACCATGGTAAGGTCGATCATCACTTTCGTCGTCATCATTACCATCATGGTGAAGATCGGTAGTTGATTTGCTCCTCACAGATTAATCATGCGCCGATCAGGCTGGCGCTCCTACCTATGCTCCCCAACCCCGCCGTTCACGCATTAAGTTTGCGTCCTTGCGAAGTAGCCGGCGGCCGAGTTGAGCTTATTCAAAAACAGGGTTTGAAACAATTACATCCCACGTTGTTGACTAAATTAGTATTTATTTAGCTTAATCACGGAAAAAGATGAAGACTGGACAAGAGAACATTCGAATGATGCGATGAAGCGCTGCAGCACTGAAGCTTAAGACTCGTGCTGCGCAACATTAATAACATCATGCATTGGTATTGAGTAAAAAACTTCACTCCGAGGGCTTTCTGGCACAGCCTACTCGGAATAGGAAGTGTTCTATCTTTTTTTTCTTGACCTGTAAGTCGGGGCCGTATAGCAGACTTCCTTCTGTCATACTTAGGGTCTGCATCATGACTACTACAAGACTAAGCAGTTTACCTCACTATCATGGCATCTATTTCGAGAGTCCGGGATTCGGTGACTATTAGCGCTCATGCATACGCCGACTCTTGTCAAATACATAGCAAGAATATTAATGCAAGTGCTGCGCCGCACCGAGTCATCTGGAACGAATTTTCGGATTGCTGCGCTCGACTGATTGATTCGTGATTGGCGGGTACGCATGCCGGCGGTGCCAATTAGTATAGTTGGCTTGCGATGTTAATTTGATTAAAGTCTTGGTGTTGCACTGGAATAGGTATACACTATTACTTATCCCTGGAGGCTGAGTATTCAGTTGTGGTCCCACGTTTCAATGCAGAAGCGTCAATTGAGTCTCAGAGGTACGATCATTTATGTATTACATGCGGGGCGACAACTGGGCTTCTCGGCGAGGCTGTTCGCGGTGACTAACACCCTGATGCCGACCAGCTGTGTGTCCTTTATAATTTTAAGCTTGCTCATCCCCGCCGACCGGCAAACTTCAAGTATTCAGACCTTAAGTTTCAGGGGTCGATTTTATGCGTAGCTTCGCGGTAAGCTCCTCGACCCTGAGTATTCTGAGCGCTGAGGCATAATAGTTTAACAGGGATCAAAGTTTAACCCTGCGCCACTGCCGCGACATGGCATGACAGCGTAATAGTCAACATTTGACCTGAGTCATAAATTTGAGGCATTTTAAATACGTGTGATCAACGCTCTTGTTGTGAGTTACCGCTGATTAGACCTACGAGGACGGGGAGGTTTTAGACGCAGCCTGCGGATGGACTTTTAGGAGGTGATATTCCAAATTCACTGTCTTGAGATCCGGACATGATCATTGGTAAAGTCGGTCGCTTTGAAAACAACCGAGAATTGAATAATTATAATTGCTGGTGAAATTTGTCTAACAAGAGAGTTCTCAAAAGATATGACTGACTCACACTACAGCGGAGAAAGGGTATCATACATTTATCACAGAAAACAGGGGGTCAGTAGAAAATGCGCCTACCGTGCGATTCCTACGCAAACACTTACCCACCC
This sequence comes from Suillus spraguei, assembly GCA_016800925.1. NCBI lineage: Eukaryota > Fungi > Basidiomycota > Agaricomycetes > Boletales > Suillaceae > Suillus > Suillus spraguei. The sequence goes on from JABCPU010000256.1 coordinate 25,702, forward strand.
ATCTGCACCCGCCATACAAGCCCCTAGCCATGCCATCTCCGCATCAGGGGGTACCAGCACACCATGCATCATAGCATAAGCAAGTTCTGGGCCAGAATATGGTGCAGGCGGGAAGAGGAGGGGAAGATGCGTAGATAGATAATGCACTAGGGTATGCGCCGAACCTATTTAATAACTCGATCAGTTCCAATGATCCTTTACCAACACTCGTTTGGACAGAAACGCACCATCTTCAAGGGTCGGAGGGACCACGTCTTGCATCACGGGTCCATCAGGTAAATACAACCTAACTGGGACACTGCGAACGCTATAAGCGTTATCACGGTCTGGTGCACTCTGAGGGTCTACAGACGGTGGCCTTGTATGCATTGATGGATTCGTGGAAGGTGGTGGAGAATTCGACCGTGCAGGTGCCGTTGTAGGCACTATCTTGGATGCGACGCGCCAATAGTCATCAAAGTTATCTAGAAGTGACAAGCATATACTGAGTCGCACATGCACAGAATGAAACGGTTGGCTTACGTTCTTTAATGCCCTCCCAGATACCATCCTGGTCTTGCTTCCGGAGACCTGTCATACGTTTCGTGTTTCCCCATCGTACGAAATCTGCCTCCTTGAGCTGCCCCATGAAAGCTTGTTTGCACGACTCTGCAGAGGGCGAGAGAAGAAGCTTCTCTGTAGGAGGTGATGCAAGGTGGAGAATGAGCTTCAAGGGAGTCACTTGTAGATTATAATGAGATGTGGAAGTCTGAGACGGAGGCCGAATCGAAGCAGAGATGGTGTGGTTATCGTAGATCAACCCTATCGGCCAGTGCCTACCAGAAGATCATGTTCAGGATACATTATATGCCGTGCTACAGGGGTCTGAAACTAACCACTTCAACAGCGTACCTTCCTCGCTCTCGAACCACCATTCTTCCTCCTTAAGCATCTTTCCAGCTGCCTCATCGAACACGACATCCATCAAGAACCGCCGTATCTCAGGCATAAGAAGAGGCAAGTAACTGACGCGAGGAGCTTGAATATAATAACATTCCAGGCCGCGATCGGAATTCGCTGGCAACTCTTTTGAGTCTACACGAATTTCAAGGGGAACAGTACCCTCCCATGTCAGGCGGCGAAAAAGAGTTGTTGATGCTGGAGTGGAGTTCGCAGACGGCTGACCGTGATGGCGCGTAGTACCGTATGCTGACATCAGAACTCTGTCGAGATGACAACTGTTCGCAAGAAGCGCTTCAAGGGAGTCTTAGAGCAACAGCAAGTTATGATGGTTCACGTGACTCGACGCGCCTAATATGTAGTTACCCGTCCAACTAGCAACATACAAAATATAATATGGTTTACCATCATTGAACTGGTTCAGCTTGGTGCCAAGGACATGTTAGGAAGTTCCCTCTATATCACATACAGGACACATACGGCTTTCTCAAGGCCCTTATCTTCGAGACGAACATCGCCAAGAACAGGATGCATGTCATGATCCTTGTTGCCATTCCCTGGCAAAATTCAAGCCAATAGAGTTCGAAAATGATCACAATATTCTGGATTTCTTTGGAAAGACCACAACCGACCACACTGACCTATGGCTCCATCCGCACCAATCATGAACGAAGATTCTTTAGTCACCAGTGACTGCTGCCTAATATATTCTCCGTGGCATTCCTCACCCTGTGCAAAAAAGCTCGATCTGTTAATGTTTTAGATTCACAATACTTCCTCTGTGGTTCTGCCGCTACAATCGTTTTGTATTATTGTCTCGATAAAAATCCATTCAACAGCAGAGGGGATGGACAGTTTGGGGGAAGTCGGAAGTCGGCCCATGATTCCATGATAGAGTTACTATGATGCACTCGCCGCTACCAAGGCTGTGCATGTACGAAACGGAGGTCCCTTTCGACTGCCAGGGAAGTCAAGGACAACTATTAGCCCTGAACTTTGAACTCCGATAGCACGGTCCTCGGCGAGATCAGGACTGCAGCAAAGGCATTTCACCATGACTCCATAACTCCAACAGAAACTCGGACAATTCAGGACTTTCTTCTTCTCAGCTTTCGACCGAAGAATGTGTCAGTGTCCGCTGTCGGTCCGGGGTCGTGTCGCTACATGAATTCAATTATCGTAGTAATGTACCGTCGAGTCGGAGATGGTACAGTCGTCGACCAAGCAGAAGAACGTTCAAAAAGGCAGGCAGTATCATGAGCGTCAACATGGCAGTCGTCCCGGAATCCATGATGGCTAGCGTCATATTCATGATACCTTGAGATCGACATTTGAAATCGATGTTCGATGTCATGTCCGCAAGTTCCATGCTGGGCGATCATGAATGATTCATCACGGTGAACCTAGACTTCCAGCTCATTCGGGAGCATAGTCGGTAAAAAACATCTACAGCTGGCCGCATAAGGCAAGCTTGTACACGAGCCCTGTCAAGCAACCATCCTTGCATCGCAAACGTTGTAATGGTAAGAAACTCAGATACACACACATATATAGATTAGACGTACGTGTAAATCAAACTGTCCATCATGAATCATGTACTGACAAGCGGTGAGTTTAACCTGGTTCTGACCACCTCTAATAATGTTTCCACCGCGGAAATAACGTTCTCAGGCTCTGAGTACTTTCTCAGGACATCTAGTACCCAGTCTATTCGCTCGTCAAGCGTCTCAAGTGCAAATCTGTCCAGCGGGATATATTCAAGCGTCAACTCCGCAAGGTCTGCCAAGATTTCCACACAATCATCGTTGCCTGAGAGATACACGCTAGGGAACGCATCCCATGCACCGGGGACGAGTGGAGATAATTTCGCCCTTGAGAACATGTTAGGGAGTGGAAGTTCCAAGGACTTTGAGACAGCCGTGATCCGCAGGAAAATACCGGAAAGGTAGAATGCGTGAGGGTTGCTGTCCGCGGCTTCGGCCATAAGACTGATGCACCTGTTTATGTGGTTGTCTAGGGTAAGGCGACTGTACCACACAGGATTCTTTACAAGGGAAAAGAGGAGTTTCAAGTAACATCCATCACGTGCTTCATCGAACACACATCATGACTACCTTCCATACTAGCACCTTCACTAGAGGAGATAGCGGTGAGGATGGCGGGGGAAAGCGCAAGTAGTTTCTCCCGTAAATTAGCATAGCCATCTGTATCTTCTGTGGCAGCCAGTAGTGCTCTTCGCGCTTCGCATGTAGCACGCAAGGCAGCATAGCGTAACCTGGCAGGCTGTTCCGGTTCCATAGACCACAGGAGGACTTCCAGATAAGCTGCCTCTTTCGCCCGGCTTCCAAGACTCTTCATAGCACTAAGTGCCAGGAGTGCATCCGCAAGAGTATCCTCCACCTCGTAACCCTCGAGCTCGCGCAGTTCGCAAATATAATCAATGAGCCACTCAAATTCAAGGAAGGAGCGAGTGTCGTGCACCCAGGAAACTCCCCATACCAATATAGGAAGGGATCATCTGGTTGGTAGACGTTTCCGAGAGGGCCTTGAGGAATACAAATAGCTGTGTGCAGAGCAGCTCCTGCTTCGAACAAACGTCTCTGCATATCTTCTGAATCTTCAGTTTTGTTGTCAGATATCGCTGAGCATTTGAGGAAGATTTCTTTGCAGCAAGCAAGGCCCGCTCGGAAAAACGAGCCGTCAAGTGGAACCGCCCCTGTCAGCTCAATGATCCGAAGGGCGTGTGGGAGACATTTCTTGGCTCTGGATGCGTAGTGTTGTGGATGTGCTCCGTCAACGCAGCCTTGTAGACAGGCAAGGAGTTTAATGACAAGAACATCAATAGCAGCACTTTGGTCGCAGTCAGATAGGAGATCTAACAGAAACAACACAATTGCCATACCTTTTGTCTACCTTTACAAGAACCGTTTTGTCGACATTTAGCCCGAGTAGGATGCCAGCAAGAAGTGTACAGTTAGCAAGCACCTGAGCTGACGGAGCCTTATTCGGTATTTTGGCTTCAAGGAGCATCGAGATGTTGCTCAATGCTAAATCCTCCATCTGCGCAAGCTCGTCGATATCTTTATGGAGGAGGAAGACATATGGAAGGACTGGGAGAGCCACAACAAGGTAGCATCAGATGCTGAAGAGAATGTTGGTGTATCCCGGAAGAAACGATAGGTGTAATCAGCTATCCATTTCTGCCCAAGATTGATCTTCAACGCATAATCAGCATCCAGCGATTCCCGGCTGAGGAGATGCCAGAAGTGAAGATATCTGGGCTGAGAAGGGCATTGCGCAGCGGAATAATACTCCCCGTCCAGTCGAAGGTATTCCCTTCCACTGAGATGGACGAGAGCTGTTGCACAAGCTAAAGCTCGTTCTTTCGCTGGCACCAACAGTCGATCTTTGGTATCAAAACAGCTTCCAAGCTCACGATGCAGGAGAGAAATTATAGCGGAAACATCAAAATCAAATGGCCATTCAACTTCGGGGACCAGTTGGCAAGCTGCAATGAATACGTTGGGATCTGTGGACGTTTCGAGTAACCATTTCACGGAAGGAGCATCCGAAGATGCGATGGAAACGGCTGGAAATTCGTACGACAGAGAAATTACGGGAAGGTATGACTCCGTTGCTTTAGAGGGAAGTTTTCCAAACTCGAGATCGCAGATCACGGGAACACGGGATTGCGCAGATAAATAGGATCGCAGAGTTCGGATGACACGCAAACAAAAGCTGGTGACCGTCCGATGGAGGCAGACAGCATGCTTCCAGCACTAGCGAATCCTGTAAGAAGCGACTTTCCGAGCGCCACGCTTAATCCAATGTATCGCAGAGCGTACTGCAAATGGCATAGATCATAGAAGTGAACTGCGCGAATTCTTATGAGTTGCCAAGTAAGTCTGATGATGACAGACACAGGCGTTTGGAAGGGACAATCCGAGGACATGAGGGACGCGAAGACGGTAAATCCGTAAAGCGTAACGCCAAACAATGTGATATAGATGATGACACGTGCGATGGTCTGTTGCTGAGTCCACATATTGATGCTGAGGGAGGCACCGAAAAGGAACAACGAAACCTGCAATAAGGCCGGGAATGACTGAACCACGGCATCAAAGTACCACGTCCTTAGTGCTTCCATCTTCTGTTGCCGTCTCCTTCCACGTTCCTCTATTGAACCATGGCCATGTCTGTTGGACTTGTAATAGCCTAACCATTGTTTGCCCAGGATGGCACCAAAGGCAGCAAAGAGGCTAAGTAAAAGACTGGCGTAGGCCAAGCTTTGAGCCCAAACATTACTAGACGAGTATCCTGCTGGTTGTGGAAGCATAATCCTCTGGGGTGCTGAAGTACCATTTGCCACGAGTAATATGAGTTGGGTCAACAGTGCGTTGGTGGTGTCTTCTGTATTAGGTTGTGACGCAATTATGAAGGAGGTGGTGACAGCTGAAAAGAGACCCGCCTATGAAATTGCATGAGGATGGCCGGTAAACTGTTCTGAGGAAGGAAACGCACGAAAGTAGGGATGATATCGATATCACCATTGTACCGCTCCAGGAACTCGCTGTCAACTTCCTCTGCCACCACCTCATATGTTTCCCAAAACTGTGATCGGATGTCCTTGTCGGCTTTCTCTAGTTCTGAGCGCTTAAGAATGTCAAGAATTTCGTCCTGCTTTTGGAGAAGACTGTATTGAGAAACATTCAGTTTGCAACGGCTGACATTCAATGGTCAATTGAGCTACTCACGAGCTAAGGACTTCCGATTGCTTATCGCGTTCCATGACACCAGACGAGGTGCTCGTTTAGAGGTAACCCTGATGGACATCGCCAAGTTCAAAGCATCTGACATCAAGTCTAAAAATTATCAGGAACGACATGTAGCCTTATGTCAGCGCTAGATGATTTATAACTCCAACTTACCTTGAGCGTAATTGTTATCAGTATCATGTAGGAGCGTGCGTCGTTGACAATCGCCATTGCCTGATAGACCGCTCAAGAGGAGAAATATTCAAGTTGGCCTCTATTACTTACAGCTATGCAATGTACGGACCGACATTGTGACACCTTTGAGTCATTGAGGTGAACAGCTGGGCGCGGAACTCGGCCACTTTCAGCGATCCGGGCCGTTTGACGCCATGTTCCGAGCTTCCTCACAGTTGTCTCTTCCGGTCCACAATGTCATTCGTCGCACTCTCCCGCTCAACATTCCGCCATGTAAGCAGAAACGCACATTTCTTCTCCACCAGCTCTTGTGCTCAGCGTGAATATGCAAATGTCCTTGTCTCACGGCCTAGCCCAGGCGTGGCGCTCATCACTTTGAACAGACCCAAGGCACTCAATGCGCTCAACGCGGCGCACTTTCAAGATATATCTGACGCGATGAAGGAGGTTGATGAGGATGCCAGTGTGGGTGCTATGATTCTCACTGGGTCAGAACGCGCGTTCGCAGGTTGGTTTTTCAATCAATCGGATCATGAATTCGACTAGATTTGTTTATGCACAGCTGGTGCGGACATCAAGGAAATGAAGGACAAGTCTTGTGAGTGTCTCTCCTTACTTATTGAATACTTTTTGACAAAATTTCCTGAAGTCGCAGAAGCCTACACTACCAACTTCCTCGCTGATTGGGAAGTTATCGCTAAGCTTAAGAAGCCAGTTATTGCAGCCGTCAGCGGTTACGCCGTATGTTCTTAGATTCATTTGTTGGTTACTACGTTTTCATTCGAGTTCCTTCCTCCAGCTTGGCGGTGGCTTGGAGCTTGCATTGCAGGCTGATATTCTTCTCGCAGCACCTTCAGCACAACTTGGACAGCCAGAAGTCAATCTTGGAGTCATTCCTGGCGGCGGCGGGACCCAACGTCTCGCCCGTCTCATTGGTAAATCGCGTGCCATGGAACTCGTCCTCACTGGACGTATAATTGGTGCGGACGAAGCAGAACGCTGGGGCATTGTACGAGTTGTACGAGAGGGCAGTGTCGTTGACGAGGCTGTAAAGGTGGCGAGCGATATTGCAAGCAAGGGGCGTATCGCAGTGGGTGCAGGCAAGGAGGCTGTGAATGCAGCATTTGAAATGAGCCTCGCTGAGGGGCTGAGGTTTGAGAAGAGATTATTTCATGCTTTGTTTTCAACCAAGGATCAGAAGGAGGGTGGGTATATTTTCTCTGTTATCTGACTAGGTTTTGTACTGATCCCTCGTAATCTTGCCAGGTATGGCTGCCTTTTCTGAGAAACGCAAGGCAGAGTGGACGCACTCATAAGGGCGTTGTATGTCAATCTCGGAGTCACTGTCGGTCGCAGCGAGTTCGTCACTATGGTGGGCACATGATTCAGTCGTTAGACTTTGACGCGCTCGCATGTTTATAAGACATAATAAGGTCCATAACAGCACTGACCAGCGTTGAAAAATTCTCCATTGACTTCATACCGACGTCCTGTAGTCGGGTTTTCCTTTGTTCGACGATGACGTCGTCTATCGGTCTCTCGAGAAGATGCATCTAGACTCCAAGATACGATCCGCGAGATCATGAACCTATTATATTAGCGAGAATGAGAATGGGTTTTGACCATGGCATGCACAGAGCAGCGCTGAATGTAAGCATCTAGCTTATAAAATATCATAACGTACAGTCATGACCACATGTACATTGCACATTGTCCCTGAAAGGATCAAAGTCGATATGTGTCTGCTCTCGAAGTCCATCGAGCTTGGAAGCTATTTTCCTCGCAGCCAGGTTTTTTCAGAGATATCAGTCATCGGCGCTTCAGCCACCACTGGAGTCACCAGGAACGTTGAATTCCATGTCACACTAAATGACAAAAACAGTGATTTCTTTCCAGAAAAAAGTCACGCAAGCACTGGCACAACATACCCGACCTTGATGCGCTTGAAAATAAACCGCGGATACTTGATCAGAGAAGTACATCAAGCGCAGTAGCTGTCTCGACTAAAGTGACCAACATTCTCCAAACACATACACGCCATACCAGAGCATATTGCGTGATCATACGACCATTTCGTACAGTTCCGCATCTGATTCTACTTTGACAGACCTATCGAGCAATCTGCATTCACAGTTGAGACCCCTCAACTCCACTCCGAACAGGAACACCGTTGATATTGTATTACATTTTCCAACATCAAGGTCTCGCTGAAGACAAACGGATCAGCAGGATTACTGCCACAGCATAACAGCTAAACATACGCAGGCGATGATTTGAAGTGATTTCAAGAATAGTCTTGATTAACTCAGCCATTGCCTGAGAGCGCAAAGATTCTTTTTCCTTCTTCTTGGAACGTTCAAAAGCTTCTTTCTCCTTCTCCTTAGAGCGTTCAAAAGCTTTTTGTGCCTTCTTCTTGAAGGGTTCAAACGGTAACTTCGCAGTCCAAGTAGATGGCTTTCCTTGATATGTGTGGGTGGCAGTAGTTACAGCTTCATCATATGCGCGGGCGGCAGCAGTCGCAGCTTCTTCATACAGCTGGACGGCAACACTGACACCTTCCCTGACGGCAGCTGCATGCGGAGACGCAATGTACTGCTCGAGAGCGACAATAAAAGAGGGAACAGACTTCTGTTTGTCCGGAAGATAGCGTTGCTTTTCAAAAATATAGAAAGAGTGTTCGAAGATGATGACAGCAGCTAAATTATCAATAATAAGCAGGTTCATTGCAATGTAGCATCAAAATTCACCAGACATGAGCTGAACATTATTCTCCAAGGGTGATGAGCCGGAAGCCTGGCACATTCGCAACATGAGAAACGTGTACAAATTTTGACCAATTGGACATACCACAGAGAGTAACCTAGACTGCATATCCACACAATGACTCCGCAAAAGCTGGTAAAATCATGATGAAAAATTGAAAACTGTCCACCTCTGTTAAAGATCGATACACTCACTTTCTGCCAATGTGAAGCTTTTCCGGTTAGCATGGCCCGAAGTCAAAGAAGGATGTAGGAACTAACATCCCATTGATGGATCAGAGATGTCGTTTGCGAGAAATGCTCTAGCATAAAAACACTCACATTCTGTCAAGGGATGTGCGATTTCAGTAGTCAGCAAAGCTCGAGCTAGACGGAAGATCAGCACACTAACACCCTATCAGTGGATAAGCCATAAGATTGGTGAGTGGGGCTAACACTCAAAGGGGGCGAAGAGACTCACCGGCTATCAACGGATAAGCGATGTCATCGATCAGCAACGCTCGAGCTCAATCACAGATGAATACACTCACGACCTGTCAACGTGGATCAGTTATTTCATTGATTAGCGATGCTCCATTTCGAATGCGGATCGATGCACTTACATTCTGTGAATGGATGGGCGACGCTTCAGTCAGTATGGTTCGAGCTCGATGGTGTACCGACAAACTGACCAACTGTTAACAGAGCAGCAATGTGTTCAGTGAGTATAGGCCATGGCGCGAAGGCAACGGAGAATGAATATACGTACACTCTGACAATAGATTAGTGAGTGCATCGGTGAAGAAGACAAGAGGTCGACAGAAGATGATCACACTCACAAGCTGTCAACGGGTCGATGATTCCTTCGGTCAGTGGCTCATTGTCAGTAGAGGACCAATTTGCAGACCTCCTGCCGACACATGATCAATTGATCTGGTCAGAAATGCTCGAGCTTGAAGGTAGGATCGAGACACTCACATCCTGCAAACAGGGGGCGAGGACTTCGATCAGCACGGTTCCAACTTGAAGGAGAATCGACACACTCACAACCTGAAAACAGTGGGCAAGACCTTCGATTCGCATGGATCAAGCTGGAAGGAGGGTTGACACACTCACAACCTGCGAATACTTGGATCAGCATGGCTCGAGCTCGAAGGAGGATCGACACACTCACATACTACGAATGGTGGGCAAGGACTTCTATCAGCATGGCTCAAGCTCGGATGGACATCAACAGACTTACACCCTGTGCATAGTGGACAAGGACTCCGATCAGCATGGCTCGAGCTCGGGGGAAGATCGAAACTCACATACTGCGAACAGTGTGCAAGAACTTCGATCAGCATGGCACGAGCTCGAAGTAGGATCGACACACTCACAAACTGCGAATAAGTAGTGGGCAAGGACGTCGATGAGCATGGCTCGAGCTTGAAGGAGGATCGATACACTCACATCCTGTGAAATGTGAGTAAGGAGCTCGATGAGGGTGACTAAAAGTCGAAGGATCGACACACTCACATCCTGGGAACAGTGGACAAGGAATTCTATCAGCATCGCTCGTGCTCCAAGGAAGATCAACACACTCACATGCTGCGAAAGATAGGCAACGACCCGATCAGCATGGCTGGAGCTTAAAGGAGAATTGGGACACTTACAACCTGCGAACAGTAGGCAAGGACTTCGATCAGGATGGCTCTAGTTCGAAGGAGGATCAACACACTTACAAACTGCAAACAGTGGGCAGGGACTTTGATCAGCATGGCTCGAGCTTGAAGAAGGATCGACACACTAACACCCTGTGAACAGTGGACAAGGATTTCTATCAATATGGCTCGAGCTCGGAGGAAGATCGACACACTCACACCCTGAAAACAGTGTACAACGACTTTGATCAGCATGGCACGAGATCGAAGGGGGATCAACACACTGACCGCCTGCAAAAAGTGGGCAAGGCCTTCGATCAGCAGGACTCGAGTTCGAGGAGGATCGACACACTCACATCCTGTGAATAGCGGACAAGGACCTCGATCAACATGGCTCGAGCTCAAGGAGGATCAACACACTCACATACTATGAACAGCGCAAAAGGACGTTAATCAACATGGATAGAGCTCGAAGGAGGATCAACACACTCACAACCTGTGAACAGTGGGCGAGGATTTCGATCAGCATGGCCCGAGCTTGAAGGAGGATCGACACGCTCACACCCTACCAACCATGGACAAGTACTTCGATCAGCATGGCTTGAGCTCGAAGTAAGATCAACACACTCACAGGCTACGGATAGTGGGCAAGGACTTCGATCAGCATGACTGGAGCTCAGAGGAAGATTAACACACTCACACCCTGCGAACAGTGTGCAACGACTTCGATCAGCACGGCTCGAGCTCGAAAGAGGATCAACACACTCACACCCTGCGAACAGTGACCAAGGACTTCTATCGGCACGGCTCGAGCTCGGAGGAGGATCGACACACTCACATGCTGCCAACGGTGGGCAAGGACTTCGATCAGCATGGCTCCAGCTTGGAGGATCAACATACTCACAAACTGCGAATAGTGGGCAACGACTTAGATCAGCATGGCTCGAGCTCGAAGGAGGATAAACACACTCACAACCTGAAAACGGTGGGTAAGGACTTCGATCAGCATGGCTCGAGCTCGAAAGAAAATTGATACACTCACATCCTGCGAACAGTAGGAAACGACTTGAATCAACATGGCTCAAGTTTGAAGAAGTATCGCCACACTCACATCCTGTGAACAGTGGGCAGGGACTTGGATCAGCATGGCTGGAGCTCGAGGGAGGATCGACACACTCACATCCTGCGAACAGTGGGCAACGACTCGATCAGCATGGCTCGAGCTCAAGGGAGAATTGAGATACTTACAACCTGCGAACAGTGGGCAAGGACTTCGATCAGCATAACTCGAGCTCGAAGGAGGATCGACACACTCACATCCTGCAAACAGTGGGAAACGACTTGGATCAGTATGGCTAAAGCTTGAAGGAAGATCGGTATGCTTACCCACTGTTAATAGATGGGCAATGCTTGGATCAGTATGACTCGAGCTCGAAGGAGCATCGACACACTCACAGGCTACGAATAGTGGGCATGTACTTCGATCAGCATGGCTCGAGCGCGAAGAGGAACGACACACTCACACCCTGCAAACAGTGGGCAAGGATTTCGATCAGGATGTATTGAACTTGCATGAGGATCGACACACTCACAACCTGCGATCAGTGGGCGACGACTTTGATAAGCATGGCTCAGGTTTCAAGAGGATCAAGAGACATACCGTCTGCAAGTAAATGCCCATCATAAATGAGAACAACTTTTAAACACTTCAACAATCACAATCTTACATAAATGTGCGGAAACCAGATACTCGATCTTTTTATTATCATCTCATGCCGACCCTCAGTTGTCTTAGCAGGGTTAAAAATGTCCGGGACGGTTCTGGACAATATCAGTCAGTAACGCTCGTAGCAGGTCAATGAGACGATTGGTAGTTACTTCTCAACTGCATATTTAACGCAGAGCTCCAAGTTGGTCCGCTGTGTCGAGATAAACAATTGCTTCACCACCTCATTATCCAGAGTTCTAGCCGTGTGTTCAATGAGTGGCCTGCAATCTACGCCATCCTTGTTCATGTCTAATACGTCAATGGGCATCATGTATCGCAACTTGACCATTTTCTGGCTTACTGGAAAGGCACACACAACATTTTGGAGGCCATTGGAAATCCTTGAGAAACTTCATTTGGGGCCCGCTGAAAAATGACTCCTCGGCGTGCATCGGGGCCAATTCTCTAGCGTCTCTCAGCGGTACACCCTTTGATTTCAGCTCTGTGTATGCGATGTCGTAGAGGGCATCGAATTTGGTGAACAATACCATCACTGGGACTGAGGATTGTGATTTTGTGTATCAGTGGAACCTCAGCGATGGTAGGACATGAAAGCTTACTACTTCCTGTGTTGCATTGAGAGAAAAATTTGATTTCGCCTGTAGTGAATGACCTGCTTTCTTGGTCCATCGGGATGCAGTACCTGTGTTAAAATGTGAGATGGTACACGTCACAGTTGATCAAATACAATTACCAGATAGCATGAAGTCGATCTTTTAATCTGGTTTCATTAGAACGGCGCGCGATGAATGCTTTGACCTTGTCAAATTCAGATTCACTGCCCGCCTCAAAACCGCGCGAATCATGAAAGACAAATCCTGGGTTGCTTTGAAACACTAATTCATTCTCGATATTGTGCTCTCCACGCTGAGAGCACGTCAGTTCACGTCATCAGCTAATAGCACACCTTACCTCTCTGGATGAAGTTAAAACTGCAGGATCGATCTGATGTCGATGGGTTAGTTATCACTATCAGCCTCTTACAGACAACATGAATGAGGTGCACCTTTTTTCCAGCGCCGTTATAGATTTCTGGATTCCCCCGCGTGTTGCAAATTCTTTGGAGGATGGTAGTCTTTCCTGCATTCGCTCTTCCTATAATGAGGATTCGAAAGCGACCAATTTTTTCCCTTATATTTGATGGATCCATGGGGAAGATAGTAAATACTGAGGGAGAAGGAACATCGGCGTAGCCCTATAATTTATCACTGTAGTGTGTGAACCCGGAAAATGCCCAATACTAAACTAGTCTATCTAGATAAATTAGCCTAAGTGAACAGCCAGGGTATTGTAGCTGTGTACCATTAGTAGGGTGTGACATGGATGCACTCGTGGTGCCACCACCCGGCGCACCCAAGCCGTGGGCGAATAGTACTCTGAAAGCTTACTCGCACCCCATGGTACGGGTCAAAGTATCATGGAAGTGAGTGGATCCGTGAGTAGATGCGCAGTTGCGTATGGGACTTGAAATGCTGAGTGGCCAATATTGTGGTAAACGGTAAATATAGCGGTCGTGTGAAACAGGCCAGCATTCATTATGTAATTGCACCGAACGATGTTAACTCGTCCGCCGTATATTTCAAAACAGACGTTAAGGTTTGTTGTACGCTTGTACAATAAGTTAGCCACGTCGTGCAGCAGGTAACAATTTGCTTTGTGATACCTTGGTTGAGTTTATACTTCGTGCCTTCACCTGTCTGCATGCGTTTTTTGAGGATTACCTGGTCTATGGTTTACGCCGTGCGAGGTCGGTGCCACATGTAACTCAAGACAAGCTCAAGATAGTTCGGAGTCCCGTCGCCTTTTTGTGTGTCGCTTAATCAACAGTTATTCATGTTCTTGTGATGGCACACATGTGTTCTATATTTTATAACTGATGACGAGTTCAAGGTGTCGGCCAGGTATTCACGTCAGGGTACCCGACGCATGACTCACACTCAACGTTTACAGTAGCCCAGACTCGGAGTAGACTCTTCCCTAAATCAAATCAGTATGGCAAGTTCTCTTCGCGCCTCAACGGGATCCTACCCTTTACACATCTATGGTATTCAATTCTTGCCGTCAAACGGTATCATCAATCCGGCTGAATATATCTAATAGGTATCACTATCGATTTCAGCAAGTCAAAAACGAAGGTAGAGTCCGCTGAATTATGGATAGGCAGGTTGCATTCGCCAATCGGACACGAAGCAGGAAAGAGTTTGCGACGGTCATTTTCTCCGCCCATGTAAGTACTCCACCCCAACGCATGTTCTCACCTGAGCTGCCACTGTACTATAGGAAGCTTTCTCAGGGCGATACATTTTCCTTACATATGCGTTACAAGAAATGGCTTGGGACAAAACCCGAAGAAATGATTGTCAACCCAGAAGATATTTTCCGTGTGTATAGTGCAGGCGAAAGACAAGGTGAAACAATAATCATCGTATCTCGCCTTGAGCTCAACCTTACATGCGTAGAATACATCCAGTTTCATAAGAAAACGAGGATCATCATCGAGCTTTCTGAGAATGCGACAATCGAAGTGAGGATCCACGTCTGGCATTGAACTCGTCTAAGTCCTAGATCAACAGACTGGACAATTTGTCTCTTCCGATGAAAACCTCGAGCTCCGGCCTATCACTTCTGAAATATTTCGCAAGTGTCCTCGGTGAGTAAGGATGACTATAAAGTGTCAGTCTTGAGGTTGACAATCTCAAGGTTCCGAATTCTGGTGATAGGAAATGTATCTAGCTTTCTCTGATCTCAGGCCAGTGTTGACGACATACTTTCAATAGACTGGTGTTGGCAAGTCATCACTGATAAACCACGCATTTGGAGTGGAAAAAGCTGTGGGCTGAACCGACACTTCAACGAGCACAGCTACTCATACTATCATTAGGTCGCTTCGCACGATAAGCCAGGCGAGGCTAGCATTGACCATGAGTTCACTTCACCGCAGAACGACAAATTTGTTCTCCATGATAGTAAAGGTTTTGAACCAGGGGAAGAAGGCAACCTCAAAATAGTCCGAGATTTCATTAACCGTCGGAGGAACATGTCTACTCCGGGAAATCAGTTGCATGCTATTTGGCAAGGATTCTATCTCGAGCGTTTTGTTATGGTGGACTCATCAAATACCCGGAAGGCTTTGCATTGAGATACCTCGTGCAGGTGCACGTTTGCTAGAGACGGGAACAGAGGAATTTCTGACACTGAAAAGTAGTGGAATGCTGGGAAACAGTAAGTGAATCAATAACTGTCTCTGCTGTGAGTTGGAGCTTACACTTGGTCGAAGCTCCCGTTGTTGTCATTCTTACTAAATACGATAAGCTCATCGACCGCATAGAGCGAACTCTAGACGAAACCTCTCTCAATAGATTGAGCGACGAAGCCATCAAGGAACTCGCGAAGAATAAAGCAGAGGCCGAGCTGCAGGACATCTGCATCAGACCTCTGAAGAAATTTGCAGGGCCTGATATTCCCCACGCCAAGATTTCTAGTACGTACCGATATTCCGCAGGTTCATGCATACCTCTGAAGCGTCATATCACAGCCCACAAAGGCTATAAGGAGACACTCACCGATCTGATCCAAATAACTGAAGACTGTGTCGGTCAGTATTCTACGCCCGAGGTCGCGGTGATGACCTCCATCGCCCAGCGAGTGCATCCTGGACTCAAAATAAAGGCATCAATCGAGTGAGCCTTACTTGCTTCATTATTATCTCGTTATTTACGTAGCGTCAGGGTTGGCAAGAGAAGTCTGTCCCAGCTTCGCGTTGATAATTACCAAATACGATCTAAATCTTCATGTCTTGCAGGATATTGGAAGGCGCTTGGATCAAGCACGACGTTCAAGAACCGCAAGACGTGGGATTGTCTATATGTGCTCCACACCGACATCATCAATGTGTGGAACTTCTATGACCCTCATCGTGTAATGACCATCTTATTTGTTGTCGTCACATCCGTCCTAACGTGATTTGTGCATAGTACTTGCACAGTCAAGAATTCAGGAAAATGATGGTGAAAATGGTCGATGGGCTAGAAGTTGGACCTACATCTAATCCCACTAGGACAATGTAGGCCGGTCTTTACGTGACAGATCGATTTTCATCTCACTGACTACTTACAGGACTATCGGGCTATCTATGGTAGGCACTATTGCGGGAATCGTGTCCACCTCGGCGGGACCTGCAGCTCCCATCGTAGTACCAATCGCAGCAAGCGCTGTACTCGCCAAATGGGTTTACGATGTATATCAAATATCGTACGTACCACTATTTTTTCGTGAGTGAAAAGATATCGACACTTTCCTCAGCCACGCAGTGCTTCAGCACTTCATGTGCTACATCATCCACTTGACACTTGTGTTGCAAACACTTTATCTCGTGTCAGAAAGCCAAGAAGTTACTCGTAGAGTTATCAAGCTCGCAGTCGCTTCCTACCTCGCCTCCCCAATAAGCGGAGAAGTTCTTGCTTGGATCCAGGAGTACGACAAGCATTTGACCATCCTGGAACGCGCGGATCGCGATACCTTGGATAAAATTATCGAGATGATGCAATTTTATAGCATCGATGCGGCACAAATGTCCAAGCTTCGACAAAAGATTCCCCCTGTGGGTTCGCTACCAGACGAACCTTGGGAAACCGAGAAGTCGTAGCACTCGATTCCTTCTTCCGTAGATGGTTTTACACGTGGGGGGTGTCTGGATACTGACACGATAGCTGCTTGCTTGTACTATATGGCTGGGTTATGGCTGATTATCGCGCTTCCATAGTATGTTAATGTCTTCTATTATAGCCGTTCTCATAATTATACGGAATGGCAAAAGTTGAAAGACAATGTGTCGCCATCACCCTCCCTCGAAATACCTCAATTTAGGGCTACATCCATTGTCCATCTTGATGCACACACAAAGACTACTACTGAAACTAATAGCATGAGCAAAGTCAAACCTACGAAAGTCAAGGAACTTGTATTCCACATCTCCGAACCCAACTATCTCGAATTTATCATCCTCGCGAAACATGACGAATCCATGAGACTTACTGCATGTTCACGCAGGAATTGCAATTACACGAAGCGCTCACTTGTGACTGGTCCTTCAATAATGTCGTAGGCAATGATCCCAATGAGAGTCAGGATCGAGCAGCGCTTGCCTCGCACAGAGCATTTCCTTTGCACACATCTTAAATAAAATAGTTGTCACGTACCAGTAGATAAAAAGTTTGACGTATACCTTGTTCCAATTTTTGATCTCCCATGGCGTTGAATGGTTGTCCTTTCATCATTTGCACCCTCATCTCCAAATATCGACATTTCGGGGTCAGGTGCCATCTCTGCAATACTATTCATAGATATAGCACATATTTCCTTGTTCCTTTCAAGAGCACGGGCTGGAATACACTTGCGATTGAGGTGCAGCCGATGAAGTGTGCGAAAAAGTGTTGGTATAGATACAAACACCCCGAGGCGAGAGCACAATTCATGTTGAAGCTCATCAAGATAGTTGGTAGGATGGTGAATGATGGTGGTGATGAATGTAATGTCATTAATAGTGAGACTGCGATGCTTGACTGTTGTAGTGGTACCGCGAACCCAAGAGAAAGAGTTGTAAGACTTTGTATACGAGTCTTCTTGACCCCAAGTAGATGGCATATATGCTTGAAAGAATGCCCAAGCCGATGTAGAATAGAAATTGAAGCTTTCAAGTCTGCTGAAACAGCGCGTAGTGGCATTGTGGACCTAACTGTGATGGTGAGCGGCTTAGAAGTGCTTGATTCCACATAAAAACGGCTGTGACATGCCAAGATACCATAACAGTTTATAAATAGCTCCGAGATCTGGGCCCCCGTCCTACTGTCCATAAGAAATTGGGTTCTGTATCATGAGTGACTCATAACCATCTTGATCGAGATCTCCGGAGTTGAAATTTCGAAACGGCAACTAAAAATATCGTCACAAGAAAGGAGACAAGTCCTGACGAGTTGTATAGTAGGCTTGCATGTTTCATGTCACAGTACCAACCTATTTACCACAGTAAAATGAAACAAGTTCGCAGAAAATGGGAATGTTATTTTAGAAGCGCCAATAGCTATGTCTCCCCGCCGTGCACCTTTTTCATCCTCTATGTACTTACGTTCTCCTCGTCCATGGCAGACTTGACCGTCCCTCCACTGTATGTCCGGCTTACAAGGGCGGACGCTTCCTTTCCGAGAATTTCAGCATGGTGCGAGTGTGAATTGATATGCTCACTATTACTAACAGCTCTTGAATTCCTTGTCTCAGCATGACTCGAACCTTTCGAGGAATCGACAATTTCGTCGATGTCTTGGACTGCACGCTGTGATCCTGATATTAAGCGATGGGTGTCACTGTCATGTCAGCCGCGGCAAGCTCATGGGCACAGGATCCAGTCGTTATACTTTGACGCGCTTGCATGTTTATAGGACACGTCGTAAGGTCCGACTGGAGACCATGATAGCATGGGTGACAACCAGCGCTGCAAAATTCTCCATGGACTTCATGCCGATATCCTGTAAGTTGGTTTTTCCTCTGTTCGAAGATGGCGTCGGCTGTCAGTCCATCGAGAAGATGCATCTAGATGGACCGCGTGATCGTTATCCTATCATATCAGCGATATTAAGAACGGGTTCTGACTGTGGCATGCACAGAGTAGCGCAAGCATCCACTAAAACGGCATAATCCACAGCCATAATGATATGCACCATTGCAAGTTGTCTCTGAAAGGATGAAAGTCAACGTGCGTCTGCTGCTCATGGCAAAGTGCATTGAGCTTGAAGGCTATCTTCCTCTCGCAGCCAAGTTTTTTCAGAGATCTTATCCATTCATAGCCAGCTGGAGTCACCAAGATTCTCAGGAACGTTTAATTTCATGTGTGTACGTGGAGCGCAAGGCTAAAGTGACAGTAAATGGGATTTCTTTCTAGAATAAAGTCATGCATTTTGAAACAGGCAGAGCACAATACAATTGAAATTGGACCACAGATACTTGAAATGTACATCAAGCGCAGTCTCTCTCATCACTGTCTTAACTCAGTGTAACCAACATCTTCCAAACATGTATACCCATATTGCGTAATCATACAGCCCTTTCTTCCACATCCTCGACAGATATTTGAAACAACGTGCATTCACAGCCGAGACTACCTCCACTCCGGACTAGAATATCACTGATGTTGCGTTGTACTGCCTCCCATTATGGTCTTGCTGAAGACAAGCAGATCAGTGGAATTACTAGCATAACATGACAGTGAAACATACGCAGGCGATGATTTAAAGTGATTTCAAGGACAGTCTTCATTAACCCTGCCTTCACCTGAGAGCACAAAACTTCTGTCTCCTCCTTAGAAGCTTCTTTCTTCTTCCCCTTAGACCGTCGGAAAGCTTTGTGTACCTTCCTCTTCAACGGTTCAAATGGTGACTTCGCCATCCAAGTAGACCGTTTTCCTTTCACAGCTTCTTCAGATGCGCGGGAGGCAGTAGCCACAGCTTCTTCATATGCGCGGGAGGCAGTAGCCACAGCTTCTTCGTATGCGCGAGTGACAGTAGTCACAGCTTCTTCATATGTAGGGGCGGGGATAGTCACAGCTTTTTCATACGCCTGGACGGCAGCGTTGACGCCTGTCTTGACAGCAGCTGCGTGCGGAGATGCTATGTACTGCTCGAGAGCGACAAGAAAAGAGGGAACTGAATTTGTCTTGTCCTGAAGATAGCGTTGCTTGTCGTGAATGTAGAAAGAGTGTTCGAAGATAATGACAGCAGCTAAATTATGAATGATAAGCAGGTTCATCGTAATGTAGCATCAAAAATCACCAGAAATGAGCTGAACATTATTCTCCAAGGGTGATAAGCCAGACGCCTGGCACATGAGAAACGTGTATACTTTTTGACCAATTGGACATACCACACAGAGCAACCTAGACTGCATATCTGCACAATGGCTGTGCGAAAGCTGGTCAAATCATGATGTGAATTTGAGGATCGCCCACTTCCACGAGGATCGAGACACTCACTTCCTGCGAACAGTAGCCAAGGACTTGGATCAGCACGGCTCGAGCTCGAAGGACGATCGACACACTCACTTCCTGCGAACAGTGGCCAAGGACTTGGATCAGCACGGCTCGAGCTCGAAGAACGATCGACACACTCACTCTCTGCGAACAGTGGCCAAGGACTTGGATCAGCACGGCTCGAGCTCGAAGGACGATCGACACACTCACAAACTGCGAACAGTGGCCAAGGACTTGGATCAGCACGGCTCGAGCTCGAAGGACGATCGACACACTCACGTCCTGCGAACAGTGGCCAAGGACTTGGATCAGCACGGCTCGAGCTCGAAGGACGATCGACACACTCACTCTCTGCGAACAGTGGCCAAGGACTTGGATCAGCACGGCTCGAGCTCGAAGGACGATCGACACACTCACTCTCTGCGAACAGTGGCCAAGGACTTGGATCAGCACGGCTCGAGCTCGAAGGACGATCGACACACTCACTCTCTGCGAACAGTGGCCAAGGACTTGGATCAGCACGGCTCGAGCTCGAAGGACGATCGACACACTCACTTCCTGCGAACAGTGGCCAAGGACTTGGATCAGCACGGCTCGAGCTCGAAGGACGATCGACACACTCACGTCCTGCGAACAGTGGCCAAGGACTTGGATCAGCACGGCTCGAGCTCGAAGGACGATCGACACACTCACAAACTGCGAACAGTGGCCAAGGACTTGGATCAGCGCGGCTCGAGCTCGAAGGACGATCGACACACTCACAAACTGCGAACAGTGGCCAAGGACTTGGATCAGCACGGCTCGAGCTCGAAGGACGATCGACACACTCACGTCCTGCGAACAGTGGCCAAGGACTTGGATCAGCACGGCTCGAGCTCGAAGGACGATCGACACACTCACGTCCTGCGAACAGTGGCCAAGGACTTGGATCAGCACGGCTCGAGCTCGAAGGACGATCGACACACTCACAAACTGCGAACAGTGGCCAAGGACTTGGATCAGCGCGGCTCGAGCTCGAAGGACGATCGACACACTCACAAACTGCGAACAGTGGCCAAGGACTTGGATCAGCACGGCTCGAGCTCGAAGGACGATCGACACACTCACTCTCTGCGAACAGTGGCCAAGGACTTGGATCAGCACGGCTCGAGCTCGAAGGACGATCGACACACTCACAAACTGCGAACAGTGGCCAAGGACTTGGATCAGCACGGCTCGAGCTCGAAGGACGATCGACACACTCACGTCCTGCGAACAGTGGCCAAGGACTTGGATCAGCACGGCTCGAGCTCGAAGGACGATCGACACACTCACGTCCTGCGAACAGTGGCCAAGGACTTGGATCAGCACGGCTCGAGCTCGAAGGACGATCGACACACTCACGTCCTGCGAACAGTGGCCAAGGACTTGGATCAGCACGGCTCGAGCTCGAAGGACGATCGACACACTCACTCTCTGCGAACAGTGGCCAAGGACTTGGATCAGCACGGCTCGAGCTCGAAGGACGATCGACACACTCACAAACTGCGAACAGTGGCCAAGGACTTGGATCAGCGCGGCTCGAGCTCGAAGGACGATCGACACACTCACTCTCTGCGAACAGTGGCCAAGGACTTGGATCAGCACGGCTCGAGCTCGAAGGACGATCGACACACTCACGTCCTGCGAACAGTGGCCAAGGACTTGGATCAGCACGGCTCGAGCTCGAAGGACGATCGACACACTCACTCTCTGCGAACAGTGGCCAAGGACTTGGATCAGCACGGCTCGAGCTCGAAGGACGATCGACACACTCACTTCCTGCGAACAGTGGCCAAGGACTTGGATCAGCACGGCTCGAGCTCGAAGGACGATCGACACACTCACTCTCTGCGAACAGTGGCCAAGGACTTGGATCAGCACGGCTCGAGCTCGAAGGACGATCGACACACTCACTTCCTGCGAACAGTGGCCAAGGACTTGGATCAGCACGGCTCGAGCTCGAAGGACGATCGACACACTCACTCTCTGCGAACAGTGGCCAAGGACTTGGATCAGCATGTCTTGAAAGTATTAATAAACATACCATCTGCAAGAAATGCACAAGGTAAATGAGAACCTTCAAATTATCGGTCAATCTTACCCAAATATGTGGAAACCAGACACTGGATCTTGCTATTATCAACTCATGCCAAGCCTCAGTTGCTCGAGCATCATGAACAAGGTCCGGGAGTATTCTGGACAATATCAATCATTAACGCTTGTAGCAGCTAAATGAGACGATGAGTACCTACCTTCGAAGTGCATGTTCCATGCAGAGCTCCAAGTTGGTTTGCTGGGTGGAGATGAATAGCTGCTGCAATACATCATTGTCCAGGGTTCCAGCCGTGCATTGTATGAGTGGCCCGCAATCTGCGCCATCTTTGTTCATGTCTAATTGACCAACTGTCGTCATGTATCGCAACTTGACCGTTATCTGGCTCACCAGGAAGGCATACATGGTATTTCGGAGGTTGGAGGTCTTTGAGAATCTTTAATTGAGGCCCATTAGCAAATGACTCCTTAGCCTGCCTAGGGGCCTGGGCGCTAGCGGTTTTTCCTGGCACCCCCTGTGATATCAATTCCATGTATGCGTCGTCATGCAGGGCATCAAACTTGGTGAACAACACAATCACTGGAACTAAGGATTGTGATTCTGTGCGTCAGGCAAACGTCGACGATGTGGTTGGATGCGAAAGCTTACCCGTTCCTGTGTCGCACTGAGAGAAAAATTTGTTTTCGCCCGCGGTGAATGACCTGCATTTCTGGTCCATCGGGATGCAATACCTATGTTAAAAATGTGAGATGGCACGCGTCGCAATCCATTACAATTACCAGATAGCATGGAGTCGATTTCCTAATCTGGGTTCCTTAGACCGACGCGTGATAAAGTCCTTGACCTTGTCAAATTCAGATTCCCCGCCCGCCTCAAAACCACGGGAATCGTGAAAGACAAATCCTGGGTTGCTTTTGAATACCATTTCATTCTCGATATCGTGTTCTCCACGCTGAGAACACGTCAGTTCATGTCATAGACTAGGAGCACTCCTTACCTCTCTGGATGCGTTCAAAACTGCAGGTTCGATCTGGTGTCGATGGGTCAGTTATTACTACCAGCCTCTTACTAGCGCCCACCTGTTTTCTAGCGCGGTTATAGATTGCTGGCTTCTCTCCCGTATTGCAAACCCTCTGGAGAATGGTAGTTTTTTCCTGCATTGGCTCTTCCTATAATGAGGATACGAAAACGAGGGATTTTGCTCCTTATCTTTGAAGGATCCATGGAGAAGGTAAATGTGTGAGGGAGCAGCGTTGGTGCAGCCTTATAATGAATCACTGCAGTGTGTGAACCCGAAGCTAACCGGAAACCAGCCGCATCTAATATTTGGTTTATCTGTGTATCATGAGGTACGAAGACTACTACTAGTAGAATCATAGTAGAATTTCTGTTTTGGTCATTGGATTTCCATATAAATCAAGATCAATCGACACAGCTCAAGAAGTTCGGGTCCTTTTACGATGAGCGCTAGCTTTTGTGCCCTCCGACCTTGCAAGTTGCGACTACGAAGACTTTCCAATATTGATATGTAGTGAAAAAAAAAAGGCCTAGCGTTCTGCAAATGGCTGTAAGGTGTTTTGCGTTGAGCATTGGTATGGTGTTCGGATCCCGGACCTTATTTGTGGAAAGAACCGAGTAAGAACCAACTGATAACAGGGTAGTTACCCGCGAATGCCCAGGACTCGTGTATGTCTCATGGTCCACAGCTATTTCAAATATTGCCCACTGCCCAGTGATTCTAGATAGCAATGAGAGCGGTAATGCCAGGGAAATGTACTTAGTAAGAGGTTGAAGGAAAGAGCAGGGTACCAATGTACCATGAACTCCTAATGGAGGTACTATAAGATCTATCTTTGAGATCTGAAATCGCACTCAATTGCCGAACCGCGTTCGACACAGTCTTTGTACTACGAGTTCATGGTACCCTGTTATCAGTCGGACCTTACTCGGTTCTTTCGAGTTTCTTCAAACCCTGCGCAGAAAAAGTCCGAACACCCTCACGGCATTCACAACGAAAAGACCCCAGACTCTACAGAACATGTTCGCTTCAGTTTATTGTTGCAGCTATTATCGAGCGGTGTTTATAGTAACGACCTTGAGATATCCTTACTCCTTTCCCTTCCCCTTGCTCTTCCCCAACTTAAGTTTGGATAGCACACGTCGAGACACCCATCAAGCGAACACAATCAAGGTTGTTGAGCAGCCACAAATGATCAATCTCGTGCAGCTCATCAACCGCCCCTGGTCTTCTGTTGTCATCGTCTTTCGCTCATCAATGTCTTAGTACTTTTCCCATACCACTCTCATTGCTGACATGGTATTTGGTCTTCAGACATCGTGTCATTTGTATCATAGTATGCAGTAATGACACCGATGAATGTATCTTGAACTTGAAGTTCACCCCCTTGCGAAGCCTGCTAGTAACCATAAAATGTGTCAGAGTGTCTTGTTGTCGTTGGTTTGGTTTAGGTGGCGCCTAAGCACAGTGGTTGAAACAACGAGGTTGTGGTATGTTATATTATATTCAATCTAAGTACTCATCCTCATCCACGGAACGCATCATCAAGAGTACTGAACTGCGAGGTACGAACATGGGTGAGGTGGAACGGAATTAGCGAGTCGTCGAACTCGCTGGTCACAACGCAATGATATAATTGTGTGCAGTATGTATCAATCAGTCACAGAACTCACGGAGTGCGGACGATACTCAAGGTGGCTAAAGAGCAAGCAAGCAAAGTCAGTATCCATACTCCTCATCCGAGTCGCGGCTGACGAGTTTATTGGCGAACGTAAGACCAGGCATAACTTGAAGATGCACTCGAGCCAGAAGATAAAAGTGACGGAACCACAGAAGGCCGATTAGATATCCACAAAGAGATACTCGCGCTAGGTAGAAACCTTGATATAAGTGTCGGAGTGGATATTCTCTATCATGATTTGGAAGCCGTAGGACTACCAGACTTCAGCAGCCTGGATCTCAGACTCTTCAGAGAAATACATGATATTTTCACTGATGTCGGTGAGGCTGGAAGTTGTTATATGGCGAGGCCGTCATATAGCAGCTGCAACAAATAAACTGAAGCGAACATGTCCTGCAGAGTCTGGGGTCTTTTCGGTGTGAATGCTGTGAGGGTGTTCGGACTTTTTCTGTGCAGGGTTTGGAGAAACTCGAAAGAACCGAGTATACGTAAGGTCCGAGTGATAACAGGGTACCGGAAACCGGTCCTTGCCGCGCCATCAGTCTGCGCAAGTCTCTGCGACGTATACATAATATACAAGCTTTACTCATAATACCGTTCTTGTGGCACATGTTTCCATTTTATAATTAAGTAAAAATAACTTGACTGCAAGGTGTTGGCCGGGTGTTTTGTGCTAAGCCCATCAGTATCCACTTGGTGCACCACAGGCCGTACACGTCATAGGGTACTATAACCGACTTCCTCGCAGCTAATGCATGGCTTACACTCAATGTCTAGATAAATCTATAGTAGCTCACAGTCGATTCTTCCCTAAATCAAATCAGCATGGCCGGTTCTCTTCTCGCCTCAACGATTTCGTACCCTCTCCACATTTATGGTACTCAATTCTTGTCAAACAGTATCATCAACCCCACTGAATATATCTAATAGGTATTACTGTCGATTTCAGCAAGTCGAAACTCAATGTAAAGTCTGCTGAAGTACGGATTGGCAAGTTGCATTCCCCATTGGACGCGAAGCAAGAGAGAGTTTGCGTCGGGTATTTTCTCCACCCACGTAAGTACTTGACCCCAACGAATTTCTCATTTGATTTGCTACTATGTTTTTTTTTGTCATAGGGAGCTTTCTCAGGGTGACACATTTTCCTTGCATATACGGTACAGGACACGGTTTGGGATAAAAGCTGGGCACGAAGAAATCATTTTCAACCCAGAAGAGATGTCCCGCTGTGTAGTGCAAACGGAAGACAAGGTGAAACAACAATCATCGCACCATCGCTTACGAACTCAACCCCACATGTGCAGAATACATCAAGTTTCATAAAAAGTTCAGGATCGCCGTCGACCTTGCCCGGGAGTACATCAATCGAAGTAAGGATCCACGTCGTCTGACATCAAACTCGTCTAAATCTTAGATCGGCAGGCTGAGCAGTCTGTTATTTCCGATGAAAGCCAGCTCCGGCCTACTACTTCTGAAATATTTGGCCAGTGTTCTCCGGTGAGCCAGGATGATTATCGGAGTGTCATTCTTTAAGTTAACGTCCCCAAGGTTCCGGATTCTGGTAATAGGAAATGTATGTGGCTTTCTAGATCTTAGACCAGCGTTGACAGTGTGCTTTCGATAGACTGGTGTTGGCAAGTCATCGCTGATCAACCTCGTGTTCGGAGTGGAAAAAACGGTAGGTTGAACCTCATATAGTGTCCATAGACCGTTTCCGACGATAAGCCAGGCGAGGCTAGCATCGACGACGAGTTCACCTCACCGGAGAATGACAAGTTTGTTCTCCATGATAGCAAAGGTTTCGAGCCAGGGGACAAAGACAACCTCGAAATAGTCCGAAATTTCATTGAACGTCGGAGGAACATGCCTACTCAAGAAGAACAATTACATGCTATTTGGTAAGGATTCTATCTCGACTTCTCCATTATGGTGGACTGACCAAATACTCGGAAGGCTTTGCTTTGAGATACCTCGTGCAGGCGCACGTCTGCTAGAGACGGGAACGGAGGGAATTCCTGACATCGACAAGTAATGGAACGCTTGGAAACAGTAAGTGAATCGATAGCTATTTCTCTACTACGTTGGAGCTCACACTTCGTCAAAGTTCCCGTTGTTGTCGTTCTCACTAAATACGATAAGCTCGTTGGCCGCATGGAGCGAACTCTATACGAAACTCCAAACGGATTGAGCGATGAAGCCATCAAAGAACGTGCCAAGAAAAATGCAGAAGACGAGCTGCAGGATATCTGCATCAAACCTCTAGTGAAGGCTGCAGGGCCTGATATCCCCTACGCCAAGATTTCTAGTACGTACTAATATTACGATAGGTTTATGCGTGCCTCTGAAGCGCAATATCATAGCCCATAGAGACTACAAGGAGACACTCACCCGCCTGATCCAAATAACTGAAAACCGTGTCAGTCAGCATTCTACGCCCGAGGCTGCGGTGATGACCTCCATCGCTCAGCGAGTACATCCTGGACTCAAAATAAAAGCATCAATCGAGTGAGCCTTGCTTGCTTCATTCTTATCTCGTCATTTACACAGCGTCAGGGTCGGCAAGAGAAGTCTGTCCCAGTTTTGCGTTGACAATTACCGAATACAATCTAAACCTTCATGTCATACAGGATATTGGAAGGCACTCGCATCAAGCACGAGATTCAAAAACCACAAGACGTGGGATTGTCTAGATGTGCTTCACACTGACATCGTCCGTGTGTGGAACTTCCGTGACCCCATCAGGTAATGGCTATCTTATTTATTGTCGTCGCATCCATACCAACGTGGTTTATGCATAGTACTTGCACAGTCAAGAGTTCAAGAAATTGATACTAAAAATGGTCGATGAGCTGGAAGTTGAACCTACAGTTCATCCCACTAGGACCATGTAGGCCGGTCTTCTACATGGCAGATGAAGCTTCATCTCATTGACTGTTTAAGTACTATTGGACTATCCATGGTGGCCGCCATTGCGACCATTGTGTCCACCCTATCGGGGCCCGCAGCCCCCATTGTGGTACCGATCGCAGCAGGTGCTGTACTCGCCAAATGGGTTTACGATGTATATCAGATATCGTACGCACCACTATTTCTTCGTGAGCGAAAGGATATCGACACTTTTTCCTCAGCCATGCGGGACTTCGATGCTTCATGTCCTACATCGTCCACCTAACACTTGTGTTGCAGACACTTTATCTCGTGTCAGAAAGCCAAGAACTCACTCGTAGGGTTATCAAGCTTGCAGTCGCTTCCTATCTCGCCTCAATGAGCAGAGAAGTTCACGCTCGCATCCGGGAGTTTGATGGGCAGTTGACCGTCCTGGAACGCGCGGATCGCGACACCTTGGATAAAATTATCGAGGTGATGCAATTTTATAGCATCGATGCGGCACAAATGTCCGAACTTCGACAAAAGATGCCTTCTGTGGGTTCGCAACCAGACGAATATTGGTAAATCGAGAAATCGTGGCACTCAATTATTTCTTTTGTGGATGGTTTTACGCGTGGGGGGTGCCTGAGTCCTGGCACGATCGCAGACAGTGCTTGCTTGTACTATGTGACTGTAGTTATGGCTGATCTCGCTGTAATATGTTAGTGTCTTCTATTATCATCATGTACTTACTGCTAGACTTGAGTCGAGCTTTCTAACATGCCAAGGTACCGTTACAGTTCTTAAAAAGCTCCGAGATCTAGGCCCTGCAACAGATCGCCCCTGTCCTGCACGAACACTATCCGCCTGCCACACCAAAGTCCCACTGCATGGTATCAGAGCGCCTGGTGAAATGGCCACGCCTGAGGTACACCTTTTCGAGCACCGGTCCGGTCTCCTGTTTTCCGTTCCTCTACAAAGCTCACCTCATGTCTTGTAGACCCTTAGGGACCCTTACCTTCTCTGACACACTCCCGTTTTATTTAGCAAGTACGATTTCACGCTGATCGGTCTCTCTCTTTCACCTCGAGACTTTCACTCAGTCAAACTTAGATTCAGTGCAGCATAAATAGTACAAAGTTTGTTGAGCGCCAATTCAGTCACACCTGATCTAAGTTCCGACAAAAGATGCGCTAACTTGTTATGTTTCACTGCAACACTGTATAATATCGTTCATATCACCTACATAACTCACCTGCGCTAATTTTGTAAAAGGAGTGAGCAGAACATGTTGCCCGATCAGGGTACCTGCGGGGAATTTTGACAGTAGACTTACTTTGAAGCATTGACGTCTGCCTCGTGTTTGATGAGAAGATTGACTGCGAGATCACTACCACATGCACAAGTCACATGTGAAGGTGAAACGCCGTTTAAGACAAAGTTTACGGCCAGGTTGTCAGGCGTAATATACATTCGGTAGCAACGTTATACTTTGCTTCGGCTGTGCAGTTCCTAGAAGGGGGCAGCATGGCAAGATGCCTGTGCATTTGCGATCATCAGTAAATCACTTTGCCTCTGTGGGCTCTGTACAACTCTGTACAGAAGGTACAAAGCTGTGGCCAGCCATTTTTTGGTGGGAAAAAGATATCTTGCTGATGATGATTGAGCAGCCTATGCATGGGGAGACGCCCAGGGCGCTGTTGAGGTCGTGGCCAGGAAACCTGAGAATACTGTAATAAATAATGTGAAAAAAAAAATGAAAAAAAACGCAATTTCACGCACTTGATTTAATCCATGGAAGAGAGCGAGTAATAATATAATGGGCGATGCGGTGGCCTGATAGACTAGGATATTAGGGCTGGAAAGTTTGAGGCGCCGGCAATTAGCATGACAATATTTACAGGCACCTAGGCCAGCTTCAAGCTTTCAGGGAGTATTAAATATTTAGCTGGGAGGATTTATTGTATACTCGTCGATGATCGATGTCATCTTCATCTTTCGAGTTGAAGTTCATGCTTGATTCATGTGGGCAACCGGTAATATTTTATATAGCCGCTGAGACGTCGTACCGGTACGAGACCCTATCAAGTTATCTTACTCGGCGGTCTTTTCGTTTGGAGAAACTGAGTAAGGTTCGACTGATAACAGAGTACCGGAAACTGATCTAGTAGAATCATGGGCAATATTTGATATAGCTGTGAGCCTGTGCACCATGAGGCGTACACGAGGAGACCTTGCTTACCACTTAGTCACGCCTTCCAATTTCTATATTTAAAATCGCACCTTCCTTCTGGGAGAATAATTTATTGATCTCAGTACAGTCATGGACAAACAAAGTCATCTAGTTTGGTATCTCGACAATATGAATTTTTTGGGCCAAACTAACTTCGGATTCGGCTCCGGGACCTCAAAATAGGTCTAAAAACGACTCTTTCAATCTTTTCCCACGACATTTTTAGTGTGCCAAAATTTTTGGTCGTTTAAACAACGCTTCGACCTACAAGACCGCCTCAATTGCCATCATTGCGCGCTGAGTGACTTGACGGTGTCGCTTCTGTTTACAAACAGCCCATTCTGCTGCTTTTCCGGTCAATCCAATCCTATATGCACTCATAAAACGATATGTCCGATTGATGAACCGCCGGATAACCTCGACTGGACATGAATCTAAGATTACCCAGGTTGCGCCGCTCGTTTTGCAGCTGCAAAATTTGGCTTCGACATTTGACGATAACGATACTTGCACCAACCCCAGTACTAACTTGACAATCAAACACTTTCCAATGTCTAGAAAGTGATCCACGCACCATCTCAAGGTACATCAAGCAGATCTTAAAACGAGGTTGCAAAATGGCTGGAATTGATCACAGCCGCTATCTACAATCATGATTATCATTATCTAGACTTGATAAATCAGATTTTATTTGCGATAGCATAGCCGAGGCTCGGCTTGATCTCCGTCAACGAAAAACATAAAGCTTTGTACACTTTAGGCATAGTTTCGTGATGTACGTGAGCACGACCTGAGCTATACTAAATCCAACGCACAAAAAGCTGCTTTTGGTGCGCTGCCGTAGATGACTTTGTTTGTCCACGACTTTAAACCATTATTGTACACAGGTTTTCTATTCGAATAACCAAAATAAGGCGTTGGCTGGGTGTCTTGCACTACTCCCATCAGTATCTTTGGTGCACCCAGGGCATACACGGCATACGGTACTTTACTTCCTCGCAGCTGATGCATGGCTTATGCTCAATGTCTTGATAAATCTACAGTAGCTCAGTGTCGATTCTTCCCTAAGCATGACTAGTCCTCTTGTCGCCTCAACGGTTTCGTACCCTATCCACATCCATGGTACTCAATTCTTGTCATCAAAAAGTATCATCAACCCCGCTAAATATATCTAATAGGTGTCACCATGGATTTTAGCAAGTCCAAACTGAATGTAGAGTCTGCCGAAGTATGGTTCCGCAATTCGCATTCGCCAATAGAACATGATGCAGGAAAGACTCGGAGTTTTCGACTGACATTTTCTCCGCCCATGTAAGTACTCGACCCCAACACATGTTCTCACCTGATTTGCTACTGTGTTATAGGAAGCTTTCTCAGGGCGATGCATTTTCCTTGCATATGCGTTACAAGAAATATCTTCGGATGAAGCAAAAAGATATTATTTTTGACTCAGGAGATATGTTCCGCCTTGCAAAGGAAGAACAAGGTAAAACAATGATAATCGCATCCTCGCCTTAATCGCTCACGAACTCAACCTCAGTAGAATGCATCAAGTTTCATAAAAAAATCAGGATTGTCGTCGACCTTATCGGCAATACAGCAATCGAAGTAGGGATTCACGTCGTCTGACATTGAACTTGTCTAAGTCATAGATTAGCAGGGTGAGCAGTCTGTTATTTCCGATGAAAGCCCCGAGCTCTCGCCTACCACTTCCGAAATATTTCGCAAATGTCCTCGGTGAGTCAGGATAATCACAAAGTGCCATTCTCGAGGTTGACACTCCCAAGGTTCCGAATTCTGGTGATAGGAAATGTATCCAGCTTTCTTAGATCTCAGATCAGTGTTAACGTCATGCTTTCGATAGACTGGTGTTGGCAAGTCATCGCTGATCAACCTCGTATTCGGAGTCAAGAAAACGGTAGGTTGGACCCGACACTTCAACGAGCACAGCTACTCATACCGCTAATAGAGCGTTTCGCACAATATGCCAGGCAAGGCTGAAATCGACGAGGAGTTCACCTCACGGGAGAACGACAAGTTTGTTCTCCATGATAGCCAAGGTTTTGAAGCAGCGGACAAAGTCAACCTCGAAATAGTCCAAAAATTCATTGAACGTCGGAGGAACATGCCTACTCAGAAAGATCAATTACATGCTATCTGGTAAGGATTCTATCTCGACTACTCCATTATGATGGACTGACCAAATACCCGGAAGGCTTTGCTTTGAGATACCTCGTGCAGGTGGACGTTTGCTAGAGAGGGGAACGGAGGAATTCTTGACATTGAAAAGTAATGGAACGCTGGGAAACAGTAAGTGAATTGATAACTATTTCTCTACTACGTTGGAGCTCACACTTGGTCAAAGTTCCCATTGTTGTCGTGTTCACTAAATACGATAAGCTCGTCGGTCGCATGGAGCGAACTCTATGGGAAACTTCCAATGGATCGACCGATGAGGACATCAAGGAACTTGCCAAGAAAAATGCAGAAGACGAGCTGCAGGATATCTGCATCAGACCTCTGAAGGAATTTGCAGGGCCTGATGTTCCTTACGTTAAGATTTCTAGTATGTACCAATATTTCGACAGGTTCATGCGTGCCTCTGAAGCGTAATATCGCAGCCTACAAAGGCTACGAGGAGACACCCACCCATCTGATTCAAATAACTGAAGAACGTGTCGGTCAGCATTCTACGCCCGAGGCCGCAATGATGACCTCCATCGCTCAGCGAGTACATTCTAGACTCAAAATAAAGACATCAATCGAGTGAGCCTTACTTACTTCATTCTTATCTCGTCATTTACGCAGCGTCAGTGTTGGCAAGACAAGTCTGTCCCATTTCCCCGTTGATAATGACTGAACATAATAGATATCTTTATGTCTTGCAGGATATTGGAAGGCGCTCGCATCAGCCACGAAGTTCAAGGGCTGCAGGACGTGGGATTGTCTACGTGTGCTTCACATTGATATCATCGGTGTATGGAACTTTCATGACCCTCATGGTGTAATGGCTGTCATATTTTTCATCGTTGCATCCGTCCTGACGTGGTTTGTGCATAGTACTTGCACAGTCCAAAGTTCATGGAATTGATAGTGACCATGGTCGATCAGGTAGAAGCTGGACCTATAGCTAATCCCATCAGGAACATGTAAGTCGGTCTTTTATGTGACGAATAAATTTTCATCTCATTGATTGTTTACAGTAATATTGGGCTAGCCGTGGTATCAACTATTACGGCCGTCGTGGCCGCCCTGGCGGGACCTGCAGCTCCCATTGTGGTATCGATCGCAGTAGGTGCTGTACTCGCCAGATGGGTTTACGATGTATACCAGGTCTCGTACGTACCACTATTTTTTCGTGACTGAAAGGATACCGACCCTTTTTCCTCAGCCATGTAGTGCTTCGGCATTTCATGTCTTACATCGTCCACCTGACACTTGTGTTGCAGACACTTTATCTCCTGTCAGGAAGCCAAGAAGTCACTTGTAGAGTTATCAAACTCGCAGTCAACTGCTACACCGGCTCCCCAATGAGCACAGGAGTTCATACTCAAATTCAGGAGTATGATGGGCAGTTGACCATCCTGGAACGCGCGGATTCCGATGTCTTGGATAAAATTGTCGAGGTGATACAAAGTCATAGCATCGGTGCAGCACAAATGTCCGAACTTCGAAAAAAGATTTCCCCTGTGGATTTGATACCAGACGAACAATGGTAAATCGAGAATTCGTAGCACTCGGTTCTTTCTTTTGTAGATAGCTTTGCGCGTGGGCGGTGTATGAGACTGAGTGACTCGGACGCGATTGCAGATAGTGCTTTCTTGTACTATGTGACTGGAGTTATGGCTGATCATCGCATTGTCGTATGTTAGTGTCTTTTATTAACATTATGTACTGGGTGACTTCCCGTAAGGTTTTACAGACAAAACACGTCTGTAAATATTTTGACAACTTGACGTCGGCTGTTTTACAGACAAATATCTGTGAACCGTAAGACATAGAACACGAATTTACAGGAGTTTTTCCTCAATCTGGGCTCTCAGGTGTCATGGATATCGAAGCTCTAATGCAGCACGCTTTCGCTGATGAGGAGACGCTGGAACTACAAGCGGCCCTCGTTAGTGTTCTCATTCTCGGCGCGGAAGAGGCCCGTCTTATGAAAAACTGCAACATTGTGATCAGTACTAGTTGCAGAGACGAAACTCAAAGGTGTTTCTGTGCGAGATGTCACAATCAGTCCCGAGAGAATTCAAGTGTGCAGATGATATTTTCAGAGAGGAGATACAGATGGAACACGATGTACAAGGTCAAACGCGAAATCGAAGTCCATCGATAACGGAACAAAGACAACTGATCCGGACGAGAGCTCCGAGAGCGAGACATCTACAAAGAGTAAGAAATTTACCCGAATCAGACGTTTTGTGCGCGACGAAGATTTACAGACATCTGTGGAGGGGTACCCACCCCTCCGTAGATTGGAAAATTTACAGACAGGTCACTGCGAGAGCAACGAGTAGCAACGAGTTGACAGCTGTTGACAGCGACCTTCCTAATGCGGTTCGGCTATTCGGCTAAGGCATGAGGATTTACAGAAATTCGTCTGTAAAACCTTACGGGAAGTCACCCACTTACAGCTAGATTTGACTCAAAATCTTTAACATGCCAAGGTATCGTAACAGTCCATAAAGTCCATCCGTTCCCTTCAATAGGTGCGCGATTCAGTTACAACACATCTAGAAGGAACATGATGCATGATTGCGGAAAGTGTTACGATAGCACCTGAGATCCTATTCTTCCTCATGAATTATCTCGTAGCTTACCACCCCGGCATCCTGGAGATAATAACATTTGTTTAACAGTCTCAGTTACACCATTGCTCATAGACACCTCAAGTGGTTCAACTACTGTCACGAGAGCCAAAAAAACGAGAGAGGCCCATGGTTAGCTTGCTTGACATTATAAAAATTAATCGAGGGGATGTGGTAGACTCACGCAATCGTGGAGAACTGAGCACTGCGTGTAAATGCTTCTTAGTTATGCTTCCTTTGTCCTCAAATCAGATAGTGATAACACCTCGGGAAGCTCGTAGGGTAGGACACTAGGCGTCGTCAGTCCAATGTTGGGCAGTTAAACGACAGGGCGAAATTTTCACCAAGGACAGACACTCAAATACCGCCGTATAGGATCAGGTGCGGGTATAAAATGGTATATTTTAAGGAGAGTTGTTTGTCGGATAGAATCTCAATTGTTCTGTGCTGACTCTGCCATACAGGGGCTTATCCGCTTTTGGACGGTCGTATTTTCTTTTTGACGTCGTTCCTCGCAACTCTTGCTTTCGGCTACATGGCATCCTTGTTGGCCCTACGCCAGCTTCTTGGTCCTGGGAGCTCAGAGATCACTTCATCTCAGTTCCACACCTCATCTGTCGTGTTGGCTCAATTACGTAGAAAATCCAAGAAACCGAATGGCAAACCATGTAAGTCTGATTTCGACACTCTTGCATGACATGGACACGAATTTGCTTTCTTTCACTAGCCTCTCCACCACGCACAGGTCTTGCGGAATCACTCCAGCCAACAGGCAAAGCAAAGAGGCTGGGAAAGCTCGAGATAGCACCAGGACGTCCGGAATTCAAGCGTGATGCCGTCCCGCATGAAGGTCTCGCGCCGCGACAACGCGAGAGCCCACCTAGGCGGAGGACGACTTCTGAATCAAGATCTATTCCAAGGCGCCGTGCACCAAACGACGATGCGGATGCTGAGACTCAGGTCAAGAATTGGGCTATTAAAGCTCACTCTGAACGTGTAGATAGGCGCAAGGCTATAGCACGTCAACCGCCCATGCCTCAAGTCAATCCCTTGGAAGAGGAGTTCGATCTGTCTGCACCAGCTGCTTCCTCAAGCAAGGATCTTCCCACTCGGTTCTCTTCTCCGCCCTTGATGCCTGGGCTGTTGCAAAGTTTACAAGAGACACTAGGAAAGGAAGCAAAGCCAACTGCTATTCAAGCGTCGTCGATGAAGCATTTATTCAAGGAACACGCGGAAGGTGAGAAGTACAAGGAGTTCCTTCTTGCTAGCGAGACAGGGTCGGG
The DNA here is from genome assembly GCA_016800925.1 of Suillus spraguei. Taxonomy (NCBI): domain Eukaryota; kingdom Fungi; phylum Basidiomycota; class Agaricomycetes; order Boletales; family Suillaceae; genus Suillus; species Suillus spraguei. Next base: position 61,724 of record JABCPU010000256.1, read on the forward strand.
CAAGTCGATAGCATACCTCCTCCCGGTACTTCAGGATCTCAAACGCACAGAGCACGAACAGTCAGACGCTGTCACCCACCATTCATCTCGCAAGCCTTTGAATCCACGTGCACTCGTACTTGCGCCTACGCATGAACTCACTCGCCAACTTGCAAGCTTCGCGAAGAACTTGTCCCATGTCATTAAATTGCGTGTCATGTGCGCTAGCAAGGCTAATACGCCTAGTACAGCCAAGTCCAGTGGAACGGCTTCGAAAATGAAAGGAAAATTCGAGGACGCTGGTGCTGCAAGTGACGCTGAGTTCGTCATCTCAAAAACTTCTCGTGGGTCGAGACCAGTAGACCTATTGGTGGGTACACCGATGAAACTTCTTGAGATGGAGCGCGGGAGAGGCTGGAACTGGGAAGAACGGGCGAGAGAGCGAGCAATGAGGATAGGGAAGACAAAATCCGAAGAGCCTGAAGATGTAAAGGAAGAAGACGGGGGTAACAAAGAATCACCGCGAGAGTTCTGGGTTGATGAACCCGAGATGGGCTTGGAGAACGTGCAGTGGGTGATTGTAGATGAGGCAGACGTCCTGTTCGGTGTGTGTTCAATTCAAGCTATGCACATGTTTACTAACACAACGTAGATCCGGACTTCCAAGAATCTACTCGCATGCTCCTTGCTGATATTGCTGCAGCGCGTGGTTCCCCTGTGCCAGTAATTCCTTCTTCGGCCTTATCCTCGACTTCTGATTCAGAAGCGACAGCTGCATCCATCCAATCAATTTCCTACCCGTTCAACTTTGTTCTCACTAGTGCAACAATCCCCACATCTCTTGCTACCTACCTTTCAAACTACCACCCATCCCTCACCCGCCTCGCATCCCCACGGCTGCATCACCTCCCTCCAACCCTTCGCACAGAGCATGCGTCATGGACAGGTGGAAACAAGAACTCAGATATCGAACGTCGCATCCGTCGGGTATGGGCCGAAGATGCTCTCGTGCACTCCAAGACCGCGACTGATCCCGGCCCCATCAAACTCTCCAAACTCCTCGTCTTCTGCAACAAACGCAGCAAAGTCGAGCAGCTCGCTGCATTCCTCGACGGTCGCGGTATCAAATGTGTCGCGCTCACTGGTGGTGCAGAAGCGCGCAAACGCGGGTCGAATCACCATCTTGATGGGTTCTTGAAGACGGGTGGACCTGTGCCGACGGGTCCGGGCGTGTGTGATCCGGCTCAGACGCCTCATGTGCTTGTTACGACTTCGCTTCTTTCCCGTGGGCTGGATTTTTCGCCGATGATTAAGCATGTGTTCATTGTTGATGAGCCGAGGAATATGATTGATTTTTTGCATCGTGCTGGTCGTGCTGGTCGCGCGGGGGAAGCGGGGAAGGTGGTGGTGTTTGGGAGGGCGAAAGGGAGGGGTAGTGGGCGGACGGAGGAGGTTAAACAGAAGGTTAGGGCTGTTACTAGATAGGTGGTAGTGGTGGTGGGTCGTTTAGGGACGCTACGGTTATTTCGACTGATGTTATGTGCATTATCCATAGGCGTCTGATAATCCCTACTCAAGTGCATATTGTGCCTTTTATATGTGGCAACCGTCGTACATAGCGCAGAGCCAATGTTTTGCTTTGCTGAATTAACCTCTGGTCACAATCGGATTGCTACAGAAGTACGCTCAGGTTGAAAAAATTGCATCAAGAAATGTTAGAGGGGCGCTACTGGGGCCTGAGCAGTTGCTGCCGCGTCTGGTTGAGGTGAGTCTCTGAGATATGACTACCGTAAAGCCTTTTCCCCCTCGAGCTAACTGATCAGCCCCTTCCCAAAGAACGAAATTTCTTGTGAGGTGATACTGCACGTGTCTTTATAAATTCTAATCGGGGCTCACAATGATAGTCCCTCCCGAAAATGATTATTCCTTGGCAACTCCAAATTGGTTTAAACGGTCGAATGTTCTGCATAGACACGATGTTCCTCTTCGAATGATATATATTCTGAGATTGAATTTTCGGGAACAGTGTCAATATTAATGGGACGGCGACAACCTAGAAGGTGCTCGAATCAGTTTAGATCGACTGCTATCGAATATTCTGCATTGAAAAGCGGACACGATGCGTCGATGTTCCTCCCTCAGGGCAGGGTACATATATATTCTGAGACGGATAATAAATTTTTAGGTCTTCTGGGGCGTTGAAAGAGTCTTCTGAGACGTCAATATCAGAAGACTCTCGAAGATTCTATCACGGAATAAGTATTGACTTAATGTAGATGGGTCATATGGTGTCGGCCTGAAGCGGGAACGGAGGGTTCGAACATATTATTGTACATACATATGCAGTTGCGTCCTTGTCAATGAACTCGATAATCACTACTTTTGATACGAGGAGCTGTACAGTCAGCCCCGTGCCATTCTTGCCGAGTCAAGGCTGTACACAAAGTTAATAACCGACTCGGATGCTGATCATGATCGATCTCGGAGTGCATGTGATCTTATCATACTGTTCGAAACAGAACGTTTAAGATTAACATTCTCCGTCTCCGAGTTAGTACTAGACTAGCGTTATCGCGACCGCGATTCCCTGCAGCCGGCGGAGCCTGAGCCTTCCTCCTGGATCCCAGCTGCAGGATGAGGAAAAAAAGTAAACACAAAAGTCTTTACATTCTATTAGTAGCATTTACCTCGTTCTTCTTCTGCATCCCTGATAGCCTTTGATGTTTGACTTTTAGGTTTCCCAGCTTCTTGCTCATTTTCTCGCCCTGGGCCAACCCTGGGACCCGTTAGGTGGACTCGTGCATCACGACGCTCACGGTATCGGTCACTATGACTCGGTTGTAATCCAAACAACACATTTATTGCACTATCCCTGAAAAACACTCGCGAGAGGACTCAATGCAACTCTTTCGAGAATCTTGGTTTTCAGATCGTGGCCCTTACTGCCAGCGGTAACCATCATGTCGTGCGCCAATCAGCGATCCAAGCCTGAGTCCAAGCCCAACTTGGACCAAGCTTGATTCGGACGCATTCGAATCGCAGTTGAATACTATTGTGCCATCTGCCGAGACGTCACTGCCGAAGTTTTTGCTAGGATAACCATAGTGAGAGCATACACTCCAAAGTACGAGGTCACCGTCTCCATACTAAGTTGTACTCACAGGCATTTCCATTTCATTTCCCAGTCACTCCCACAACGTGCCAACAAGTAGCGACAAGATCACAAAGTTTACAATCGAATGACAGATACTGCTATGGTTATGGTTTGAGTCGGGTCACTGAGTAGGCCTCGATCAGGGCCTACTAGTGGGCCAGTAAATGTTAATCTTTCAACTTGCTCACACAATCCCGCATGAATACTCACGCTCAATTAGTACTACAGGAAAGGACGCCACCGCTATTGTTAAAACTATCGTAACAGCCGTAAACTTCCTCAATTGTCTTGGTCCATAGTCCCCATCTTCGTACGTTTGGATTTTGGATCATCGGATATGAAAACGAACCCACCGGTCACCCATGGCAGTATGAGTCCCGACACTCTGGTGGGTTTACGTTATTAGAAGCTGAATGTTTATGAGAGTCTGGATCCATCGGGACCGCCGGTGTCAACCTTAAATCCTGTGTCTGCAGGAATGACTCGAAGTTAATAAGTGATTTTATTCTAGCTCATCCTCCTCCCTGAATGTCAGACCGAAAAACTCTAAGATTAAGAAGCAAGAAGCCACCCACCGTGTTCCTTCACTCGGGGTTGCCGAAATACATTCCCACATCTCCGCAGTAAGTATGCGTCCCTTTCCTACCAGTTACGGATTTCGCTAATTCCTCGCTACCGTGTCATGTAGCCTGACAAACTTGATTCATGACATACTCCGCCGCATGAAGGCCTACGCGTACATATATGTACACATCTTGTAATACCCACCGCTACGAGCGTTCCATCACCACCTGGCTAATTGGCACCCATTCTAATTGGCCCCTCTGAAGCGCTGTACGGCACCAACTTCTTGTAGGTTCGGAAATGTACGTTTCGTAGAAGGTTTTAGACTAGCTGCCGCTTTTCTAACTCGGTTTCATCAGGAAGAAGTCGCCGCCTGTTGGCCTTCAGTGGTATAAAGACATGATCGCCTTCCAAAAGCCGCCATATTCAGGAAGCCTCCACTGCCTTTGTCTCAGATATGGATACATTGACTCAATTACCGCGATCTTCCGAGTCGTCTTACCTCTGGGAGCAGGAAACACACGCTGACGTTAGGTGAGCGAGCCATCATTTCTACCAACGAGTACCAGTCCTCATGCTATATCCAGTGTTTACGATGGGCGTTTCCCCGGCATCAATGAATCACAAACTCTACCTCGAGGGTTTGATTATCCCCCGCCGATGTATGTATTGCTCGCGAGTCAACGACTTTAACATTCATGTGTGTTCCAGGAATATGAATATGGCGTACAGTCATGGTCATGCAAATTCGCAAGAATATTTCAATGGGTCGCCGCCCCTGATCGACACTAGGGCTTGGGAAACCTTGTCCCCCCGTCCTTCGGGAAACGTTCCATACAACTTGCCGTCAACGCCCGATAATTGGCAGTACAGCTATTCGCCCCTCGCGGGCTGTGAATTCCCCACATCCGACAAGTACACGTACGAATCCCCTCAAAGCGAGTGGATGACAACGCCAGTTGCAGCTCATCCACCGTCCACGCCGTTCGTCCTGGATCCCACATCTTCTTCAGTACACCCAGAATTACACGTGGCTATTTCTGTTGACGGTCGAGAACTGTATTATGAAGATAAGGCGTCCGACGACTCGGAACTCTTTCGTTGCCCGTTGCCATCGAGTGACGGAACATGCTGCAACGCAATGATCCCGTGCAATGAAGCCTTCATCACGACGCACTTGCGCAGCGTCCACGTGCTACGTGCGAAGCGTATTGAAGTCATTCGTTGTCCGTGGCCTGGATGCGGGTGTTGCATGCAAGCAGCGAGCGTTCCTCGTCACATAATCACGCTGCACGTCAAGACGCGTTTCCAATGCTCGTACTGCGGCAAAAGCCTCACGCGAAAAGACGGGAAGTTGAAGCATGAAAAAATCTGTCATGTAAAACCGTGACGCTGCGCGTTTTTACTCTCTTCAGGTTGTTGATCAGCCGACTTTGTGTACTAGTGCTCCGTCGAGCTAATTCTAAATAAGATTCTCTTCCGTACTAATTATAGCTTCTCAATTTTATACCACGCAGTTTATTGCATATTTGAACTTTCGTATATATGCACAATCCTTTTGGGGCCCCGCCCTGTTCGGTAGATATCTTTCGTGTTTACGATCGTAAAGTTACCCGGGATCATTGTCTGGAAGCGCTCTCTAGCATACGTATTACTAAGCAAATTTGATTGACGTGATTTTATGAGTCCAGTTTTGCCATCAAGCTGTTCTTCTGGCCACCAGCAATGTATGCACTCCGATTGCGCAGCGCATCTCGTATAACAAATTCGCGGTTTTTCTCATCTTCGACACGCCTTCGCGCTCCTGAAGATGCACCAAAACCACCACGACCCATCGATGACTCGACCTCTGCGCTGGACTACAAAACAGCACAACGGATGCGTCCACCACCTCTTCCTGCTACGGACCTTCCAAGATCTCAAAGTGCAGAAGAGGCTGTGACGAACATCCTCTACAATACCCCTCCCCCGAGTCTGCAGCCCTTTAAAAAGTGTGTTTTATTCCCAAACCAAGCTTTTGCAACTTTGCTAACGGAGTTTAACATAGACATATCTTTAACTGCTTGGTACAAAATGAACCTGGCGTGTTATCTCGCGTATCCGGTATTCTTGCTGGACGTGGGTTCAACATCGACTCTCTGGTCGTGTGCCGGACTGAAATTCGGGACTTGAGTCGCATGTCCATCGTCATTAGTGGACAGGATGGAGTTGTGGAGCAGGCAAGGAGACAGCTAGAGGACCTCGTAAGTTATCGTTATCCCATACAAAACTATCTTTCGCCTTTCTCATCGCAGAATAGGTGCCTGTATGGGCTGTTCTCGATTATACAGATACCCGTGTTATCACGCGTGAATTGCTCCTCGTAAAAGTGTCCATCCTCGGTCCCGAGTACTTGGAGGACCAACTCGTAGGTGGACCCTCGCATGAACCGAGGCGTGGTCCCCACCCACATCGCGAGACCAAACTCGAAAAAGAAACCACGCTCGCCCACAATTTTGAGCGTAGTGCCCACTCAAACTCTTACGCAGAGACACACAATCCACCCCCATTGACGCCCTCCGAGGCCCTCCGCCTTAAACACCAGCACCTCCAATCCATCTCCGTCTTATCCGACCAATTCGGAGCAAAGATTGTCGATGTGAGCGAGAACAGCGTCATCGTTGAGCTTACTGCAAAAACGAACCGCGTCATCGCGTTTTTGAGTTTGCTCAAACCATTTGGGATTTTGGAATCGGCTCGGACTGGTAAGTCTTGTCTTTTGGAATGTCCGTGCGAGTCATGTTAACTGTGTATAGGTCTTATGGCGATGCCGCGGACACCTATCACGCACTCTTCAGATGATTCTGATGATACAGCAGACGAGATTGGTGGTGTGGACGCTAGTATGCTTCCACCTGGTTAGGTGGTCAGTTGATGCGGCTGTCGTGTGATATGTATTGATTAAATAAGATATGTCACACTAGGAATTCTATATATAGAGGGATTTAGAGGATTCGTATGGGTTGTAATTCTCTGATGAGCATGGTGGAATGATATTATCAACTAGCGACTGACGTCCTTGAGGTCAATACGTTGGCACGATTATGATACGTGTATGTTAGGAGGTACGTTCAATAATTATATAAAGATTCTAATGAGCTCTCAAAATTTAAATGATAGCGTTGATCTGGGTCAAGCGATTTGAAACAAGTGTACGCACGTACGACCCAAAAGATGCTCCATAGATATACATAAGGTCTTACTCCCACCCACCTCTACTAACGGCAGGGTGCTTCTCCAACCTAGAACTTTGTCTCCGACTTCCTTCACCTTCCCCCTCTTGACCCTTGAACCTTAGTCACCAGTGTGGAAAGCCAGACCACCGACTTCCAAAGCTTCCACTTCTCAGAACCTTCCTAGTAAGTAAGGTAAGTACTTCTATTGGCCTCCGAACAACGACCATTCTAATGTGTCATGTAGATTTATTTTTATTCAGGGTCCTTCTCCAACTTACAACTTTATCACCGGCTTCCTTCACTTTCCTTCTCTTGGACCTTCTCCTTTGTCTCACCAGCGTGTTTTTGGTCTGGTCTCATTCTTTTATGACCTGTTTCGTCCATTTAACCTCAGCACGCCAAGAGAATCTGTCCCTCTGCGTCCGACATTTTTCATTTTTTCAACACCTAATGCCAGGCTCAGAACGCTTCCCTTCAGATGGCACGTACGGACGCGGTCTGGCTTTGCCAGACCTTCCTCATCACACCACCAAAATGAAGCTTCCGTCGGTTAGCAAGTTAGCCTTCTCACCGAAACCTTGGTTCGAAGTCTTCCTTTCCCACTTAGGTTCCCCTCACCGTCTTGCAAGTGTACCTCTCCTCTCACTAATTTTACCCTGTCCGCCAAACATCCAGGGTTCAGCTGAGTACCTGTCGAGAAGATATGGTCTTTGAAATACAACTATAATATTTCTATGGAGCTGACATCTATATTGTCGATGGAAGCCATGTCTTTGACTTGTGCAATAATGTTATGGTCCGACGCGATTCTCCTGTATTCTCCCACACGCTCCTGCGCTAGCAAAAATGCACAGAAAGGCTGTCCAAGGTAAACCATCATTCGCATCGCTCGTGAGTGATGCTCCTCTTCTACAGACGGACCACCAACAAACTCGTCAGAGCCGTCTGACCGAAACCCGGGCTCGGAAAATTCCCCTACGCTATCCGCATCGTCTGCAAAGTCAAGCTCCTCCAGGAGACGACGATCCCATGGACGGACAAGAAAGAACGTTTGTCGAATGGGCCTTGCGCGCGAGAACTGGATTAGCGGTTTGCCGGTGGTGATAAGCAAGTCTTGAAGCCCATCTGCTTTGACTCCATATGTGAGACGAGTCTCCGGGTCTGGACCATGCCTTTGTCTGACTTCCGTGATACGGAATGAGATGCAAGGCAGATGCAGTCTGCGGTTCGCGAAGCGAGGAGCGCTCATGCTCTTCAGCAGGTCATAGACTTTCGAAGCTAAGTCTACAGCCACAATATTGTATCGCAGCGAAGAGACCTTTGCCTGGATTTCATCTTCAGACAAAGATGGTGGGGCGTATGGTGGGGCGGCGTATGAGGTAATGTCTGCAGGAAGACAACTATTGAACTCGGACGATTGTCCGACCCAATTGAGAGCAGTAATGTCGCCCGACCGAGCAACAATCTCCTGCAGGAGACGCCCAAGCGCATTTGCCTTCTTCTCGCCATAATCCACAGGCAGACGGACGTCGAAGACACCAAACAACGAGTATGCTATGTCTTCCTGGACAGTTGTAACACGATTCGACGCCCATTGAAGTCTCTCTCGTACGCTACTCATCCCTGGTGAGAAGTCAACGAGAGCCTGTCGATCAATGCCAGTCGCAACCTCTAACTCCTCCATTATTGCAGTCGACTTTTTGTGGTTAGGAGAGCTATCATTGAGATATGGGGTCCAGTCCTTTTGATAAAATATGAGGACTTTGGAAGCAAGGAATTCCTGAAAGGTCCATCCTCGTCTGTTCCACTCACTCATCCCCAGAGCGCCAGACCTGGATGAAGGCAGAACATCCGAAAGGTAGACAATCGTAAGCGCCGAGTGTTGGTACCAGACGAACATGGAGTTGAGCGATTGTTGTAGCTCGACATTGCTGCTCTTGTCGATGCAACATGTATCGCTCCATGCCCAGCGGTAACCCAAATCACGGGCAATTTCGCAGAACTTCCGCAGCTTCACGATTCCACTGATAGAATTCAGCTCGTATACAAAATTTCCCTGGATATTCTGCAGCAGCGGCTCCTTCCCTTCCCATCTATGAGATAACATGACACAACGGAAGTAAGCTGCCACCGCCTTTGTGATGTGTTCCATTTGAAGGTCTGCGCGCTTCATAGACCACGATAGCCAAAGCTCATTGTGCTCTGCACTCATTTTGAAGGCGCTTATTTGCGCTTCACGGTCACATAAGAACCCAGTGACAGTGTTGAGTAGACGAAGCGGGGCGGTATCGAGTTGTTGGTCAATGGCCCTTCGAATAATACATTCTGATTCAGATGGACTAGCATACTGCTTGCGAAGATCTGAGAGGGGGATTGAACATTCGAACAATTGTGCTACTGAAGGCTTACTTTGCATTTCTGCATCGTGAGCATCTTCCAATTTAGCGAACATTATTCGGAAGGCCGCGATAGCTTCATCGTAGCGTTGTGCGCCTTGAAGCGCTGCTAGCTTTAACTTGTATCCAATATGAGACGAAGGTTGAGTTGAATGACCTTTGTATACAAAAGTCAGCATTTGGTTAAAAACGTCCTGAATAAGTGTCATCGCACCTTTTGCGCATCAAGAAGCGCTTCCGTCCATAGCATTTTCCCTAACCTTGCCTGACTACGATTTGCGAAGACAGCATCGGATGCAGAACTTACGTCGATCATCGCTGAGTATAAGTTAATAGCACTATCATAATTACCTGCAGCGAAAGCAACATCTCCGTCAGCAAGGCAAAGCGCGCTGCATTCTTCCTTGAAAGCTGAGTGAGATGCGTATGAGGAATGCTGCCTGCATGGAATTATGAACTTCAGACTTGCCGTTGGACCAGTCCAGGCAGCTGGCCTTTGTATTGTTGTCAATCTTATCCATCATGTCTCGGTATGAATTCAGGGCCTCTACAAGCCTGCCTGCCTGACGGAGCGCATCGCATCGTTTCTGGTGTGCATGTTTCCACAAAGACTTCAGGTCCCATCCGAAGAGCTGCGCAAAAGCATGAGTTCAACATGACAAGCGCGGTAGAACGAATTATATCAACGCACTACCACCAAGTCCTCACATACAGGATGAATGACCGATGTAGATGAGAGACCACTGGACTCGATAGCAGCAGTGAAGTGGTCTGCAGCGTGGTTGTGAAGGGCGCCTTTCACGGCATTCATACCGAGTTGAACACGCAGATAGGCCTGATGTGCGATCAGCATCAACGCACGAACGTCGGGGTGATCAAGAACCTGATACTCACTTCCACGACACGACATGCAAGTGAGTCGTGATTCGGACACACTGCAGCAAGGTCTTGCACAAATGTGATCGAGTCCTCGTGTTCGTTTGCATTAAAAATAGCAATGGCCTGGAAATCAAGAGTTCAAATATGGATTACGCTAGAGAAAGTCTAAATGTTGCCTTGATCAAGAGAAACATAATTTTTGAATCTTCGTTCGCGAACGTGGACGCCAGGTCAAATGCTATTCTCGCGTCCCAGGCGCGACCCCGTCCGTATAGGGCTATACCCTTGGAGATATACCCTGTCAACGATGGCCGAATGCTGATGGACTATGTTACGGAGAGAGGTCGGCCTTTCATCAGATAACGAATCAGTCCATCTCACCTTGATTGCATCCTGAAGTGCATGTTCCCAATCCTGTTTTCGTGCCATAATGAATGAGCGGTTGGCATATGAGACGTAGTTATTGGAAATCAGTATTGATATCTCGTGTAAATAGCTGTTCAGCGGTAGACAGATCTCCCGCGATGCATGCATTACGGGCGGTCGCTTTGATAGAGAGTATCTATAGTATAAAGCACGCTCGAATTGCGTTATTAGAGTCACGGATTGACACGTACCTTGGAATCAGAGACTTGAGTCTTGAGATAAAATTAGGGGTTAATGTAGAAGAAGGCGAAGGGGGAATTCAGCGCCAACTTACGTCGTTTGTCACCTTATTGTTTGGAGTCTCCTTTGGCAAGGCCCACTTAGGTGGGATGAAGTGATAAAGGGGCAGGAAAGCAACAGAAGAGTAGCGAAATAAAAATAGAGGCAGAAAAATCAAGAATAACAAAATGGCTTCATTTATGTAAGAAGCACCTTCCTCCTGCAAAGCATCCTTGGGGTTTACTGCCCACTTTGTGACCGAGTTATTGTCAATGTAATAACTTCCACTGAGGATGTATTTGCTGTCTACGGAGAAAGTGAGGGATGCCGATGATTGCTGGAAGATGGCAACTGGTTGTCGACCTGACAGCTGCCAGAGACGGATGTTATCAGATGCACCGGAAGCAACAAGTGTACCATTAGGATTAATGGCGAGAGCATTAATATAGTCAGTGTGGCCCGTGGTCCAGGGATCACCGACCCGCTGCCAGGTCCGCGTATCCCACTCCTGTATGGTGTAATCAAGGCCTGCTAAAAGAAGGCGCGTGCCGTCGGGCGTCCACGCGGTGTACGTTGTATAAACCTCCAACTTTGTGACGCATTCTCTTGTGCTTGAATTATAAATTTCGACCTTGTCTGCTGTGATAGTAGCAAGAAGTTCGCCAGACGGCGAATACCGAACATGGGTGACGTAATCACCAAAGTGGATTGGATTTCCTAGCAGCTGCCAGGTTTTGGTACACCACAGCTTCACTGTTTTGTCTGTTGAACTTGTAGTCACCACCATTCCATCGGGAGAAATGTCCAGCGATAATATCCGACTCGGTTTGAATATCCAACTCGCCTTGGATTCGGAGTACCAGTCGGCTTCGTGGAGGCAAGTGAGTTTTTCACCGGTTTCTCCATGCCAGGCGATGAGATTTCCATTGCCATCACCGCTTACTATTAATTGTCCATCTCGTGATACCGCCAATCCTGCCACCAGATAAATGTGCCCCTCCATCTTCTTCAACATAACACCTTTCTTCAAGTCCCATAGACGAAGCGTCGTGTCGAACGAGCCCGTAACCATTCGTCGTCTATCGGGGAAAACTACGACTTCTCTTACGCGTTCTTCATGACCTTGAAACTCTTGCACGGGCGCGGTGCTTAGAATTACCCCCGACATTTTACTGGAGGCTGATGGTGCTAAGCACGGTCGAGGTGGTCTGGAGGATTGTGAGCGTCTTTCTCTAAGCTGTGAAGGTGCGTGCATTGCGGGTTTTATGCTCAATTACCGCATTTGCCTCGTGTTTCCATAGACGCTCAAGACACGAGGTAGTTCGCCATCATGACCGTTGCAGCAAGAGTGCTTCGGTAGCAACGCAAAATAGTCGTCAATTTTACTTACCTTGGTGGGCTCTCACCACAGCCGATGCTATGCGAACCATACATTAAATTAAGTTGTCGAATAACTATCATCACGAGTACCCCGAGAACGCTATCTACTATGAAACGCATGGACCCAATCATCGAACCACCAGGAACCAAGTGAGTCTCACAACTTTCAAGCGGTCTTTCGTGGTACAGTAACTTTCTCTGCTTCATGCTCTCGCCTCAAATACAATCTAGGAGCCGCGTGATTGATCTTGAAAATCAATGTGCAGCTATGGCTATGAGTTCTTAACCACTACATACCATACCATCTTCATCGTGAGTGTCAATTGATGGATTTTCTGTGTCTCGGATCCAGAACGATGGGGTCCACAAAAGCATCCCACCGCCCGTATACACGTCCGTGGCTATCGTACTTGATAAAGGGCTCAATCATTTTCGAAATATCAGGCTAGTATTAAACGGATCACTTTCCATTCCTTGAAGAGAGTAAATAAGTACACGTTTACAACAAAAACTTTGCCTAGACTCATGTCTCCTTGAAATTCACTGCGCCACACCAAATAACTAAATAAGCGAAACTGAGAATCTTGACTATGTGAGCCTCGAGCTTTGTGTCGTCCTTGTCGTCTTTCTGTTTGCCCTTCTTGTGGCCGTTGAACTTCCCATCCTCAAATAGAGCGCATGCACTGTTCGAGTTCAAAGGAAGAATGGCCTTGTTTCCACTCCTGGTCCTGGACGTAGGCTTGCAAGCTGCAATAACAATTGTTGTTATGCATGTAGGCCCTAGCGACCTCATTATGCAGAATAAAGGAATCTATCAACGCGGGAACTTTTTTCTCAATCTCTCACACACAGTGCATCTCCAATGATCGGTCACACACCATAAGACCGTCCCAACTCGCCAAGGCCTCAAGGCCTACCGCCTTACCTTTGTACTCCTTTCCTTTTACTATCTTGTATCATTTCTGCTCCCCACTTTTTCTTTCTTCGGTTTGTTGATACTCTCTTCATTATACTTGACTTTCATCACAGTCTAGCAAGACTTTCAAGTTGTGAACGAACTCGCGAGCGCCGAGCACACCCCCGTGTTCTCCAATGTGATGATTGTCCCCCACATAATGAATTACAGGTAGTACTCGCATATCCCTTGTTTTATGATCTATGATACCGTGACTATCTGGAGCACTAACCGGACATATTTTTGGTGCAATCTGTTCCTGGTTACACTCCTCTCTCTCACTTCACAGTAAGTCTTGTTTTCGGTGCGGCTCTTACGCACCTGCTGTATTCGTTTTACTTGATGGCATAGGCGTATTGACGTCGTGACCATGTGGTATTCTCGTGCTCATATTGAGAGTTCGCTATACAAACACTGTAGCGTGTTCCGTCGCTCTCTATCTTATTGTCCAGCCGCTCTATTCTTTGTGGAGTCGATCCTTTTCTCGCGGTTAAATGAAGAGTCTCGTTGGTTTTCTTATTCAGAAGCAATATATGAGGAGAATCCGGGCTCCAGGGCCGGTACTTTGCGCTAGTGCTAAAACTTTGCAATGTGCACGTTCGGAGGTCCGCGTCAAGGGTGGTTGCATCTAAACTATTCTGGATCATTTCGCCCATCTACGTTGTGAGCTTTCTGCCTTCTCGTACCATCATATATTAGGTCGTCTAATTGTTCAACTCCCGTCTGGCTGCCCAAGAAAATGTAGCATGTTGCTTGCTGCAGAGGTGGATCACATACGGAGTGGAGGTTGTGGTGTCCCGTGCTTTGTGTGCCTCTCCCCTTTAATCTTTGGCTTCTATTGATGATAATGCTACCACCGCACGATTGGTTGCTGCCTTCTCTGTCCTTTGGGTACCCGCGCCTCTGGATGAGCTTCCTCGCCACCTCGAAAGAGCCGTGAAGATGTCCGCTTATCCATATTCAGTTTGGCTCGCCGTCACGGTCATCACACACTCTACAGTTCCAGTGCCCATCAAAAGTCATGCAATAGCCAGCTCACCTTGTCCGTCAATGTGCTCTTCATCTATCTTCCATTGGCTCTCATGTTTGTGTGACATATGACTGGCACACTTGCCTTTCTTGATTTCTTCCTCTTTGTCTGACAGTGCCCTATACTCGCAAGTGAATTCGGGCCGTCCATTGTCAATGTATATTGAATTAGTCAGGCGAGTCGGGGCTTGGCGTTCACGCCGCTACGATGACCTATTAAGATATGATTACCGGTATCACTTTTATACGTATTCGATGATCCGTTTCTTTTACATACGCAATCACTCCTCGTTACACGCTTCATGCACGTTCACCTTTGATTCTCAGTCTCAATGACCGTACTATTCCTTTCCACTCGAATAGTTTTTTGTTCTAAGACTGAGGTGAGTCCTCTTATCTGCGGTTCTATATACATTTTTCTGACTGTTACCCTACCCAGTCCTTCTTCCGTTCCTAGTCAGAATCTCTTCATTCGCAAGATATATCTAGCACGACTGCTACCATCATAACCAGCATGATCACAGTCTCAGATAATCACGCTTTGTGGCCGACCATCAATTTATATCGTCGTTACAGTTATTTTGTAGGTGAGGGTAACTGGATATTGAAACTGATATCATCTCAATCTAATCCTAACTGCGCTTTGCAGTTGCCGCCTTTGTTGTACTACTCTGTGATTGGGGTGAGCGTGATAATATCAAGGAATTGCTGATAGCTTACATGTATTTTCAGCGCTTACATTCGGACAAGCAATATGTTAATGCTACGACCGGACCAGCCATCTCACTAATAATATTTGATTTTATAGGTCGAACTGGTCTGGGTGAGTAGAGGCTCATTTCAAAGAACGAACACACGTGAACACGTTTAATTCCAGAGGCAAAGCTGGTCCCTAATGACATTCCTGTGTCTTGGCGTGCGTAGCTTTTTTGTCGCGGTTGTCGTGCCGTGTCGACTTCAAAGTGTCTTAGGTACACTACCTTGGAATCTTATATGCCGCTTATGTTCGGAAGTCTAAACAATTGCTGTTGTGCTAATCATGTATCTCTCATAATCAGCCTGGGCGTGCTGGGTATGTCTCCTTAGTATAATTACTGCCTTTACTGCTTCTGACCAACGGCATACAGATAGCGCTCCGACGATCTCACTGACAGATACAGTGAGTCTTCTGCACCGATGCTTGCCACTCCGCTCCAATTAACCATGAAACCCTGTAGGAGTGTGTGCGATTCTTTAACAGCTTTGTGGTTCACTGATGACTGCCACACTATCCTTTCACAGATGTGAGTCTTTCGGAGTGTATGCTACCCGAGGCTTGTATGCTACCTGATGCTGGTCGCTAACTAGATTCATCAGGCCTTATTTTGTACGTCGTACGAGATTGGACAGGTTATTTGACATTTGCAATGCTGTGGGGTGAGCTCTGCACTTGTGAGAAGTAATATTGGCTTGACTGAAACATGCGCAAGTCATCATCATCGCTCGGTTGTATGCCATGTATCAGGAATCTAGAAAGATCCTGATAACTCTTATTGTCACCTTCCTGGCTGTCAGCATTTTCAATGGAGCGAACACCGTGAGCATGACAATACATACGTCAGGAGGTACGTTCAATTGTGGATGAAAACATGTGCATGGGACTCATTGATACCAGAGGCACTCGTTCTCTCCGGCACCTATCAGTGTTCGATTGGCTATCCGGAATATTTGTTTTCGATAGGGCCACATTTTTCTGAAAACTCAGACTTATAATGGCTTGCTTCAGCTCTTGCAGTTGGTGCAGATGTTTGTGCTAGGACCTCGCCTGATCCTTAGCATTCGAGAATATCACGCTAGGCTCATGGCCGATCACGATGCGATAAATGATATGGTTTCAATCGCTCTCCAGGAGCGTGTGCGTATATCAACTGGCAATGGTGTATAAGCACGGGAGATGCTCAGTGGGGCTAATAGTTGTCTATCATCACAGACTACGAGGAGAATTCGGTTTTATGCAGTTCCACTTTAGTTTTAGTATTGATTCGAGATTTTGGGACGACGGGACAAAGGATGCTGGCAAGAGTGACTATCATCATGATCATTGAACGGGCAATGACGTACTTAGGTAGCGAAACACAGTATGCAGTATAGTTGAATAACTAAAGATAATCATACACCTATTCGCTTCCCGTGTTTCCAAGGCCGCCGTCTTGATGATAGACACTTCTTTTGATAGAGTAAGGGGACCCGCACGTTAGGTCAACCAAGAGCCTCATAAATGCGACAAAAACACACTTATAGCATACATTGCCACAGGTCAAAAAGTACTTTGCCGTGAAGCTTCGTGATGGGGCGGAGCTTGGAGAATATGAGGCTGTAGAGTATGCATTCTGTGAGTTCTGTGGGCCGTGGCACTGTGGTGTAAGGCTGAGGTCGAGTTCGGCAGGGAATTGTGAACGAAACGAGAGAGAGATAAGAGATGAGTGTTAGCAATAACGGATAGAGGCAAGTCGTAGGTAGATACAGACTTTTCGAGGCAAGTGACCGTCACTTGCCTCGAAAAGTCTAGTGTGACAGGACAGGATATTTTATCGGGGTTAAACTTGTTTAACCAAGTTGAATCGATTCGCGACGCTAGTGGATATCTAAGCCTTATGACTCAGCGTCATCTCTAGAGGCCCCTCTTTCATTCATATATAAAGTGTCTAACTGACGTGCCCCTTTCGGCACGTCGCACACTTGTCCCAAAAGCACCTCCGCTTGTGCACCATCTGCACCTTTCAATTTTTAGTGATTAATTGAATTTAACACATCATAAATTCGGTCATACTTCCAAGTCATATGTTAGATCCTAGTTCATCAAACAATAATGCCACCGATACATCGCAAACGCAACCATCACTTAAGGGACCTGGGATGCGAGGGTCTTCAGTTGAAACCGACACTGATGGAGCGCATCTACCCCAACAAGAAATGGCAAAGAGATGCCTTGATGTCGTCAGAGATTTTAGAGCTTCCAAAGGGACAAAGTTTGAGGCCTCATATGTTATCTCCTCAATTATCAAGGAAAGTTTACCCCTCGGATCAGATGAAAATCCCATTACAGTCGTGGCCATCTATCTTGCCATGCTCCACAAATGGGAATCAGAGCAAGATCGTGCCAATCAAAGAGGAACAGGAGTATCAAGAGAACAATGTTTGGTTGAACCAACACTGTTCTCAAGGTTCGAAGAAGAGTCTCCTGCAGAGATTAGGAGTCGACACGTTAGCATCAAGCCAGGAGAACCTGCTCGCAAGCGAGCAAAGCTCGACTTCACCTGTCTTGAACTCAAACCATCAACTCTTGAAGAACCCTCCAAGCCCTTATCATCACATCTTAAACTCACCATCCAGATCCTTCAGAACTGGTTGCAAGATCAGAAACAAGCTAAACTCAAACTCATGTACCATGAAAGGAGCCCAGAATTCCATGAATCCAGCTGGGCAGACATTGTTGCTGGATGAAGCATCAACCTCGATGCTATCCACACTATCATCACCACCTCACATGCCATTGATAAACATAAGGAGATCATCGGAGATGTTGAACTCACCTACGGAGTATCAGAAATGGCCACAAAAAAGATTGCTACACAAGGGCAATGGAATGCAGCATGGAACAGGGCTACACGAGCCCTTAAGTTCGCATTCCCATTCAGGCAAACCGAACTTAATGCCTATTCCGAAAACATTAATGAGCAATTCGAACAACAATTGGAGAGTTACCATGGACGAGTCCTCAGATATGACAAATCAGTCAGATTTAGAGTCGGAAATACTCGAAGATACAAATGTTTCAAAGATATCTACAGCTCTCACTTCTCTGCCAGTGGAAGATTGCATTATGACTCAGCAGATTCTAACAAGCCGGCAGGAGGAGGATGCGAGTCATTTGTCAGATGAGAACCTTGTTGCAAATGGAATAATGGAGAGTGCTCACGCAGCACAACCACTTGCCAATATGCCCATGTCTGCAATATTGAACAAGACAGACGAGTGTGTGGATGCTGTCATGTCAAATCAAAACATAATGAAGATACCTGTTACAATCGTATGTGCCCCTATTCATTTTCTCTTTGCTTCCTTACTTGTATATCATGTCACATGACTCTGATTCATATGCTCAACGCATCTGTACTATAGTTGCCTTCCTTATTTGGATATGCACTTACTTTCTCACGCCTCTCTTGGTCCATGCGCACATATTGGTCTATTTAAGCACGTTGTACTTGTAGTAGATTCTTTACTTTAATCTTACTGGGTTTTACCTGGAATCTCCTTCACTTAGGTCTCCAACCTAAGTCGTCTTGAATCGTCTCTAAGTCTAAGCACTCCTTAGCCTTAGTCTCTATTCTTGTAGAACCTCTTAGACTTGTCTTTGAGGCCGAACCCTTGATCATACTCGGAACGCTGACACGCACCAAACTGGTCTGGTGCATGGCTGACTAAGCACTACTGCAGCTGAAAAATAGTACCAGGACTATAATAGCTTAGTGTTCCTCTATTCAGAAATCAATCCATGACACAGAATCGAAAGTTTCTTTTTGCTCGTAAAAGTTTGCTTATTATTTCTAATTCATTTTTTCATGGGTGTGTTTATGTATGTTTGGCTACAGAAACTACTTCATAATATTCCCACAGATGTCAGGTGACCCCAGCAAAATAATTACATAGAGTTACCCTGCAGAGAAACTCATGAAACACATTATGATTCACTCGCGTCATTTCTATACATCTACAAAAAAGTGCAGATTTATGCTTCAAATATTACATAATTGATATTCCTCCTAGGATAGCCACTAATAGTCACCTGATCTCAAATTTATGCATAGCCATTGATATCCCACATGACTTCTTCTCACACCCTTGAGCATATTACAAATCAACTATGGCAATATTCAATAAATAGGGTAGGTCAGCACCCCTACAAAAATGTGGGAAAACAGTAGCATAGCCATTCATTTTGTCTATATAAGACCCACCTTTTTGTCAATAAAAAAGGAGAGATTTTCTCCCCCTCAGAAATATAACTGAGAGTGAAGTGTGACCAGCACTATCAGCACACTGTCAAGAACATTGTCAACAACAGTAAGATTGGAAGTCTACTCTGTGAGATAGCACTACCTTGAGCTCACTGTGCTCAACAACTAGCAAGACCCTGAGCTCACTGTGTCTGACAACCAGCAAGACAACAAATTTTTTTTCTTTGACAAATTCATTCTAGTTTCTTTCATCATCTTCCTCTCTGTTTTTCTTTCTCTGTTGTCTGTTTCCTTGCTTCTGTTTCTTTTGAATTTTTCTCTTTTCTTCTTTTTCTTTGATCACTGGTCTCTCTCTCTTTTTCAAAGTTTGTTGGTGCTAAGTGTCCTTGTGTTTCTAATATTTGTGTTGTCTCTTTAGTCCATCTAAGGCCAGAGTAGCTTAGTGGGAGAGACTTCAGAAGTTGATAGCAACACTCTATCTCATGCATCTGAGTAGCGATACTGAGTTAAGGTCTTCACTGACTGATAGACTCTAGTTATTGAAAGGGGACTTGGTATTGAAATCCAAGGACGTCCGTTCCTGCTAACTGCTTAATACTCATAGTGAGTTCCTTGGCAGCAGGATCAATAGTAAGCTAGAAGATCTCTGAAGTAGTGACTAGTCTTGACCAGGGATCCTACCTGTTTGTCTGAGAAGGTGATTGTTGTAACTTCCCACAAATTCCGGTAGCACAGTTGTTGCAAAACACCTGCATTCCATCAGAGAGAGTGATTTGGCCAGTTATTTTTGTTTCTTAGTTTGTTTGACTTCTGTGTTTTTCTTTGAAGTTTAGTTGTTTCGAGAATCTTTGTCATTGTCCAAAAGTTTGCTGATCTCACAGAAGTGACTCATTTGCTGACCGTAGCCTGGGGAACATAAACAGCCACCCACGTACAACCACGTTATCAGTCATTGGTATTTGTCTGAATCACTGACCGTGGAGATATTTGGTTTTATAGGTCTTTATCTATAGATCATCTATCTAAGAAGACATTATTGGAGCCCACCGCGAGGGTTTGGTTTATTTTTTTACGCTCCTCAAGCACATTCAGACCAGTCTTATTGTTGTTGACCCACACACTTTCACTAAATCATAGCCCCTATCTATTGTCATCATGAATCCAACAGCAAACCCAGGTGCAGCTGTAGCTGCTCAAATTCAACAAGCCGCTCCTGCAAATCCTCCAGTTGCTCCTGTGCAAGTAGTGCAACCTTACCAAATACCTCTTATCTTACCTTTGCCAGGAGGGAAGCATGCCCCTGAGAAGTTCAAGGGTAAGTATAACCAAGTCAAGAGATTTCTTCGTCACTATGAGACATTATGTACCCAGTACCAGATAGCCACCGATCGGGAAAAATGCGAGAATGTTACCCTGTATTGTTCATCACGTATCACTCGACTCATAGAAATATTGCCACACTATAGAAACAATGATTGGGCTGGATTGAAGGCAGACTTTCTCAGCTTCTTTGATGCAGACAAAGATGCCAAGAGGTACAAAGTTCGCAGCCTGGTTAGCTTTGTCAACAAACACCGCACTGCCTCTATACGAACATTGTCAGAGTGGAAGAAGTATACACGAGAATTTGTTGCCATAGGAGGGTGGCTGCTTGCTAAAAATAAGATTTCGAGCAATGACCATGCCACCTATTTTTGGAAAGGGATTCCCAAGGCATTACGTGCCAAAATTGAAACACGATTAATGGCACCTACACCCTTGAGGGATATGACCACTCCTTTCCCTTTTGAAGAAGTGTCACAGGCTGCAGAGAAAATTTTGCAACGAGATCGCTTCGATACTGATTTAGTATACTCAGATACTGAAGATTCAGATAGTGAAAATTCAAATAGTGACACTGACTCAGAATCAGAATCAAGTACAGACTCAGAGGAGGAGCACTGGAAGAAAGCGAAATCTTCAAAGAGAGCAAAGCACAAAAAGCACTCATCTGTGAGCAAGCCCATCGTCCGTAAGACTCGCTTTGAAGATTCCAGCTCTGAGGAAGATGAAACTCCTATTGTCAAAACTCGCAAAGCAGTGCAAAGGCAACGTGCCAAGTCAACTTCCCATGAGGAAGTTGAGAATCTAATTCAGCAACTTGGAAGGATGAGGATAGGTGATGCTAATTATAGCACCCTGTACTACAAAGCAATCACTCTTGATCCAGCAGTAAAGGATATCATTGAAAGCCCATTAGAAAGAAAGAAGAGAGAACAAGAAATGGGAATACGAGATTCTAGATTTCCTAGTGCCAGATTCACACCAAGGAACAATGGTTTTGGAGTGAATAACATTGGGAGTAGTGCTAATAATAGGTACCAAAGTGCTAACAACCGAAATACTAATCCTAATACTAGCTACTCTACTAACTACCCCACTAACTCATCTGCATGCTTTGGCTGTGGAGAGATAGGGCATGGGTTAGTAGGATGTCCAGTGATAGGGAAACTACTTACAGAAGGAGCCTTGAGGAAGTCGGATAATGGAAGGATCATGTTGCCAAACGGAGCACCCCTAAGGCGATGGGGGACAGAATCATTAGCGACAGCATACGAAAACTGGAAGGAATCAGCATCCACTCACTTTATTACATGGGCGGAGGTAGAGAATGCGAGTGAAGAGGAGGAAGAGCGTGAAAACTGTTGGGCATTAGGATACATGAGTAATGAAGAAAGTGAAGAAGAAGTAAAGACTTACCCAGTCTATAGGACTCCGAAGGAAGGAACACGAAGGAGAAACGAAGTGTTTGATGGAGTCTACCCTTCGAAAGGGCGAGACGTGAGAGAAGAACTAAAGAAAGAACAGCGTCAGCGTTACGAATTAAGAGGAGATAGGATGTACGGACCTGTGGGCAGACAGCACCCTGCAAAACCAGTAGAGGGTCTGACGGTCGAGAAGCCGGCGCAGTCGAAAGCACCAGTGCCCGAGGCACGAGAAGTTAAAGTAGTAGAACCTAAGAAAAAGTCTGAATCAGTAAGTATACCCCAGGGAAACCCCAGGGAAGAACAATGGAACATACCTCTAGGAGCAATGAGAGCTCCAGAACAAGAAGGTAAGACGCGAGAAGGAAAAGAAAGAAGGGACGAACCGAAAAAGGGAAAGGCGCGAGACAATGCGTCAACCATACAACCTGCTGATGAGCAGGCGCGGTATGATGGACAGGACGACGACGTCGTCATGGAAGACGAACCTATGGAAAAAGTAAAGGTCAGGGAGCAGGGACGAAGGCAGGACAAGAAGAATCAAAAGGACATACCGAAGGGGAGGGAAATGCCTCAGAAGCAGGCGGATCAAACGATCGATACTCGATCGGGTATCCGAAGATCAGAATTAGCTGATGGAATCAATGCTAAATTAGTACTAAGCCGAATACTAAACGTACCTGTAGAACTTACTGCGGGAGAGATCTTGGGCGTATCTAAGGAGTTGTCGGGGCTGTTGGCCGAGTCGATCAGACCCAAAACAATGACAAGAAAGGAAACTCACCTAGTATTTGACCCGAACGAAGGGAGTGAGAATACAGCGGAAGGATTTAACGTGATGGGAAGTTCCGAATCACCATCAAAAGGTGCGTTAATAGAATTACCAATCAAAATTCACGGGAACAGTCTTAAAGCGGTAATTGATACCGGCAGTCAGCTAAATATAGTATCAGAGCACATGTATGAGAAATTCATTAAGCTCCCGATCAATAGGAGTAAAACTTTAGTACTACATGATGCAAATGGCGGTACAGGACATCTTAAGGGTCTGGTTTCTCAGGTACCCGTAAAAATAGGCTCAGTACTTACAGTAGCCGACATATATGTAGGGGACTCGGTCCCATTTGATATTTTATTGGGAAGGCCTTGGCAAACTCACAATACAGTATCTATACACGAGCGCCCTACAGGCACATGGCTCGAATTCGGAAATAGTCCTACTAACGACGATATATCCGAAGTGTTAGTGGTTCCTTCCAAATACGGAAAGAAGCGGGACAACGGTGCAAAAGGCTGGAGTATTACATGTGCGGGTATCGCCGGCAACAGCGCAGCACACCAAATGAATTCTAAAAATAGTACTTACCTCATTACGGGGGTAATAGAAGCATCAGATACTGACGGAGAATCTCAGCTGCGCAAGTACAACCCACAGAGGAAATTGGTAGACATATCACGCAGAACTATAGGTAGCATTGAAGCAATAGAGGCCTTACAGTTAATAAAAACGTTAAAGGAAAGTGTAGTTACAAGAGCTATAAAAGAAACTACAATATTCAAGGGACCTACCAGAACTCGGCCCATCATGTCTCCCATCCATTCCATTACACTCTTCCAGCCCAATCCGGCTATGATCGAGTACGCCGGATCTAACGCTAAGCAACCGATGGTCCACCCTGGGCATCACTCCTTTCGGCACACGGCCAACGTGCAGTTTACACATTCCATTAATGGAAATCACGAGGCTGATTACTTAGCATTGAATGCCTCGCAGTTTTCTAAAATTAGGAACGAAGCCAGGCACATCGTAGATTACGTTCCAAATATAGTAGTACATGCAAATTTCGCCGCTCAAGATGTAATATCTCAAAGCGGCAACGTACTTATACCTGCCTTCGAGCTTCCGATCGACGCAAGACAAATTCGATCACCTACTCCCCTTGCCTTCGCCAAGCGACTCACGCCTGGCCCGTTCTTCAAAGCCTACGACGCAGCAGTCAAGCGCTCTATGGGCCTTGGCTCTACCCTCCTACCCGCTATCGACTTCAACGACCTCGCCCACATGGCGCCTGCCGACATCTTAGAGTTCCCAGGAGCAAACACCCTCGGGAACGGCGCTTCATTTCCGGCCGCAGATCCATCAAGTGCCCTTGCGCCCAAGATATTGCCTCTTACCCCCGACGACCTTAAGGACTTCAAGGACGAGACAGCATCCCGCCGGTCCCTGGAGAGAGAAGTAAAAGAGAGTATGGGTGTAGAAGAGAGTATGAAGAGGAAGGAGGTATCTACTACAGTGTCTCTACCTACGCCGCCCAGGGTATGCATCACCAGGCCCTCTCCATCTCTTCCCTCTAACACCCTGACCCAGACGCCCAAGGCTTCAGAGGCGAAGGTCGCCTCTGAAGCCACGCTCTTCCACCAAGCCCTTGTTGTCAAGACATGGCTCGTTGCCCTCAATAAAAGCGCCGCTGCGTTTGGGCACACGAAGTCGAGCTCAACGGTCCCAGAGGAGGAACTCTCGGACGACGACTTGTTCCTTGACTGCAGTAACTCTTCCTCGTCCTGTGCCGACGAAGAGGAGGACGCCGTCTTCCTGCCCTCTGCGCAGCCCGTATCCACCAAGCTTGCTCCTCGTGCCACCCTCACGCACATCAAGAAGCTCGCAGAGGATATCTCTGACCCCTGGTCGCGTAAATATATTCCCCAGCTCGTCTCTTCCCTTACCTTTACTCAAGATGCTGAGGCGCTTGAGGAGCCCGACCCAGACAACGACATCTTCGACCGACTCGCGCCTGTCCCATTCGGCCTCTCTTACAGCGACCAGACCTACCAGCGTCTCCCCTTCCACGGCCACTACGACCCTATCTCCTCCCAGCGTCTTACCTCCCTCTGCAAATTCCTAACCGGTATCATGGCGTCTCATGCCGTCTGCGAGCTCGGGCTTGAGCACGCGGCGTTTTACACTACCCGCCCTAGCTGCATCTATCACTACGACACCTTGACTTACGAGGCACACGTCCCACGAGGCAGGAGCCGCCTCTACCGTCGCATCGAGGAACTCAAGACTATGCGCTCCGCCGCACGCACCATCCTTCAGCTCACCCATGGCACCCTTACTCCAGTACAGTCCCAGGAGAGCATGCAGGATCAGATGATCCTCATCATTGTGGATGGTGTGCGCTGCATCCCAGCAACCGTCACTCGCGCTACTTTCTTCATGCAGCTATGCCCTCTGCTAACCCACTCTTCACTCTCGAGGAGGTCGCGTTTTTGCGCACAGCTGCAGGATTTTTTAGGTTCTTTGGGCATTTCACTCTCGCAGACTCTATTGACGACTTACTCCAAAGCTTCCTCCCTGACGAGGACGTCGTTCACACCTTACTCCAGCACTACTTACTCGACGATCTTCACGGGACGGGCGTGGAAGCTTCCACAAGCATGAACCATGTCTTGTCAGTAACAGAGTCCAAGTACGAGCGTTCCTCTCCTCGTTTTGAACGCAACGGCCCTTACTTCTTAGAATAGATACTGGAGAGCATCTCGAGTCTTTGGACAGCAGTAGTGTTTATGTACTAGTATATTTGTATTGTCGTGTGCTTATGCTTTTTTTGTTACATTCTACTATAGCGGGTCTGCTTGTTCCTGTCGCCTGCTTGTCCATGTGACTGTTTGTATCCGCCTGTCTGCTTGTACTTACTGACATATGTCTGATGCTGTTTACTGTCTGTTCCTGTGCCTATGGTACCTACTACGTATGTGTACGAAATGTATAACTACTTGTCGTCGAAAGTTTGTGCAATGAGTCTATTTTTGGCTGTATACAATTGGACCCTTAAGAATCTCGACCGATTTAGCATCAAGAATCACGCGAACACACCCCCCCTTTTTTTTAGTCAAAAGCTTCGCGCAGCTAACACATGAAACAAAACATAAGTCTTAAGCAAAACAAGAGTGTTAAAAAGCCTTAAAAACTCTATAAGTTATGAACCTATTGGTTGAACAACTAGACCCTATGAATTATCCTATGCCACATGTTCATCTAATTCAACAAAGCCTATCCTTCAGCCAAAGAAGCTCGAAAGCTTAGATAGTTCACAAACCTGTCAAGCAAAACACGAACCACCTTGCCTGCCAGCCTTAGGGGTAGTATACATAAACTAGTATAAATTCACTGGTGAAATACATATACCTAAGCAGAAACCAAACTAAGATCAGCGGTAGTAGTCCACAAGACCCAAGATTATTACGGGAGTATTACGACATTCACTCTAGTCTAGTTGTGTGAGAAAGAATCAGGGTAGACCTATATAATACATTGCCAACCCAACAGCCTATACCCGGTCCGAGGAACTGAACTCCACAAGAATGCAGCAAATGGCAAAGGAGACTACGAGTTCTGGATTATATGTGCGAGCCAGTGATACCCCTATAAATTGTGAATCAGGAGGACAAAATAAGGAGGAAGAGGTAACCATATGGATTGGGAGTATCACAGAACACTTCGAGCCTGGAGACTCCATATGGACAATGACCCTAGAAGACCAAGAGAGTGATGGGCTATTTTGGATCCCTGACGATGATTTGGACAATGATCTGGACCGCCCAGGTGATGCTAGCTCACTTACCATGTATAAACGAGTAGATAAGAAGGTACGGCCTGTTCCTGGAGTGTTCCCCCAAGAAGCTCAAGTAGTTCGGCAAATCCCGACTGACCCCTTAGCCACCCTTATACCCCTATCTCCAAATCCTCCAGAAGTGATTCCCACCAAGAAACTCACTGCAGAACGATTGGAAGCTCTCAAGATCAATTCCACAGGATTCTTACGACCAGAAGAGGAGAAACTATTTCGACACATTATGTGGTTACACCAGGATGCATTAGCTTTTGAAGATACAGATAGGGGTACTCTGAAGGAATCATACTTTTCCCCATACATTATTCCTACCATCCCACATATCCCATGGGAATATAAGAACATTCTAATTCCTCCAGGAATACGAAGCAAGGTCATAGAAGTATTGAAATTAAAGATAGAGGCAGGAGTTTATGAACCAAGTCAATCCGCATACCGATCACGATGGTTCTGTGTAGTCAAGAAGAATGGAAAGCTGAGGATAGTTCATGACCTTCAGCCACTCAACAAGGTCACTATTCGTGATGCAGGTCTACCTCCTATTCTTGATGATTTTGTGGAGCCATTTGCAGGAGCCCAGTGTTACACTGTGTTCGATTTATTTTGGGGATTTGATGCCAGGAAATTGCACCCACAAAGCAGAGATCTTACTGCATTCTTGACACCCCTGGGACTGCTTCATATCACTTCACTCCCCACTGGATTCACCAACTCTCCTGCTGAATTTCAGAACTGTATGACTTTTGTGCTCAAAGAAGAAATTCCTGAAAAAGCCAACATCTTCATAGATGACCTCCCTATCAAAGGACCTACAAGCATATTTCCTGATGAGCATGGTCAACCTGAAGTCCTGCCTGAGAATCCAGGCATTCGCAAATTTATTTGGCTTCATGCTCTAGATGTTCAACGAATTATGCATCGTATCAAGGAGGCCGGTGCCACATTCTCAGCCCTCAAAATTCAGCTATGCCTTCCTCAAGTACTGATTGTTGGACAAACATGTACCCCTGAAGGGAGGATCCCTGATAAAACAAAGGTAGACAAGATCCTTAATTGGCCTGATCTAAAAACTCCAAAGGAAGCTAGAGCATTTCTAGGATTATGTGGCACTGTTCGCATATGGATTCCAGGATACTCCACACTAGCCAGACCCCTGAGTGAGTTGTGGAGGAAGGACATTGAATTTGTCTGGGATGAAAGAAGGAAAGAAGCTTTTGAAACATTAAAAAAGCTAGTTGCTTCAGCACCAGCTCTCAGATCAATTGACTATACCTCAGATCGCCCAGTTACCTTATCAGTGGACTCAAGCTATATGGCAGCTGGGATTATCTTATCTCAAGAGGATGAACAAGGACGTAAGCGACCTGCAAGATATGGGTCATTACCCTTCAATGAGGTGGAATCCCGATATTCGCAACCGAAGTTAGAACTGTATGGACTTTACCGAGCACTCTGTCATTTCCGCCTTTACATCATTGGTGTGAAAGTTCTCCATGTGGAAGTAGATGCCAAATATATCAAAGGGATGTTAAATGAGCCTGATCTTCAGCCAAATGCAGCTATTAACCGTGGATCCAAGGAATCCTGCTCTTCGATTTCACACTCATTCACGTACCTGCCACTAAATTCAAGGGACCTGACGCATTGTCCAGAAGAGGTTTAGGAGAAGGAGAAAGTATTGATCCTCAAGATGATACATGGTTAGATGAATTAGCCTTATATGGTAGTACATCCCAGGCTTGTCTTAATACCACGGTCTTGGCACCAGGAAGGAAGGTATCTTCTCAGGCAGTATTCATTGGAACAGGACATCAGGAAAAGAATCTAAGGGACATGTTCAAGTTCCTAACCACTCTAGAAACACCCTTATTCGAAACCATCTCAGCAAAGAAGAGATTTCTGAAGAAGGCTGTCAAGTTCTTTGTGCAGAATGGAAGAATGTATAAAAAGATGCAGGATAGACCACCACTTTTGGTAATATTTGATCCGGAGAAGCGTGCGACAATTCTCAATCAGGCACATGAAGAGCTTGGACACAGGGGTGAGGCAGCCACATGGGAAACAGTTCGGCTCCGATTTTTCTGGCCATACTTGTTTGCAGATGTACGACATCATGTACAGTCGTGTCACCCCTGCCAAATCCGGAGTACCACTAAAATGCATATTCCTATCACAATCTCCACTCCCTCCACAATCTTTGTGAAAATCTACATTGATATCATGCATATGCCCCGGCTCAAGGATTCAAGTATATTGTGTTAGCGAGAGATGACCTGTCCCGCTACGTAGAAGGACGAGCCTTAAGAGCACCCACTGCCAAGACTCTCAGCAAGTTTTTTTGGGAAGATCTATATTGCAGATATGGAGCCATAGGGCAGGTAACCACTGATAATGGGCCAGAAGTACAAGGTGCATTTTCGGCACTTATGGACAAAGTAAACATCCCACATGTCACAATCTCGCCCTATAATTCCCAGGCTAATGGAGTAGTTGAAAGAGGACATTTCACATTGCGAGAAGCACTAGTCAAATCATGTGGTGATAATCTTACGCAATGGCCTCAGAAGATCCCTCAAACCTTATTTGCAGACCGAGTTACCACTAGTCGGGTAACAGGATTCTCAGCATTCTTCCTAATTCATGGAGTACATCCCGTATTGCCATTTGACTTGGCAGAAGCAACATTCATGGTAGATGGTTTCATGAGTGAAATGACCTCAGCAGATCTGTTAGCACTACGAATACGCCAGCTGGAAAGACGCCCTGAAGATTTGGAGCAAGCAGCAGAAGCATTGAAAATGGCTCGGTGTAAATCCAAAGAACAATTTGAGAAAAGATATGCTAAACGATTAAGGCAAGAAGTATACCATTCAGGTGATTTAGTTCTAGTACGAAATACCCGAATAGAGAAAGAACTAAATCGAAAGACCAAGCCCCGCTATCTTGGCCCATATATAGTGGAGCGGAGAACTCAGGGAGGGTCATATGTATTGAGTGAAATGGATGGTACAATATCCCGACGCGGAATAGCGGCCTTCAGACTCCTGCCCTATATAACCAGAAACTCCCAGCAATTTCAAGCACTTTCCCAGGGAATTGAAGAAGCTGAAGAAGAAAACCTTGTATCAGATCCCTATGGAGACCCCGAATAGTGAAACTAGTGATTCCCCACAACAGTTTAAGATTCGGCGACGGCAAGCTCGTAATAACCTACTCCACATTACTGCCAACTGGGTAGGACATGTACTAGACAAACATACTCCAGGAATTGACCAGAACATTCTCTTGGAACCTGGAAATGCATACCTAACAGATCCTCTGAATACAGAAGAACAGAATACACTCCCTAACCAGCCTAATTGGACTTGCTCGGTCTGTGCTACCTTAGAGCGACAGGCCCAGAACATAGAAGCACGTCTCAAAGAGATCGAAAAAGCGGAGATACAATCCTGGGTAACATTCCCACTAGACTAGAAAATTTGTTATCTTGAGAAAGGTTTTACCGATGGATCACATTTCGGCAGAAGAACGCTTGTTGCAAGAAACCCAAGCTGCTTGTCTAGCTTTATTCATACACCATATACGTTGTTCTCATTTACATTTGTTTTCAGATTACTTACTGACTATAATCACACTATGGGACTTAGGATACAAACGGCTTGTAAGGAGGCACTGTACTACATGTTACATTTTATTCCGTTGGTTGCTGCGTGCGGAGGATCAAATAATTGAATAAAAAGGCTCCCAAACTTAAAAAGATAACTGAATCTTAATTTCGGCAGAAGATATTATGAAGTATACCTTAAAAGTTAAAATACCCTAGTGGCATTAATAAGGGACGTTACATTTCAATTACCTCCCTAAAAGGGTTAATTACCAAACCTGTCAAACTTTCTTGACAGGTCAATCAGTGCCAAACCCTAAGGACCCTACTCAACATTTGTATAAAGGACGCTGTAAAAAGCCTTCAAGTGTCCTTAGTTCTTGCTCAACCATAGCGCTACCCACTATCACTTATCTTCCAGAAAAAAATCTTTTTTTTTGCTCACAACTATGTACTTCCGCCAACATCCTACTCCTGCCATACCATTTGTGGCTTTGGACCATCGGTCCCCCATCATTTACACAAGGCCGGTCAAATACACCGCGTATCCGACCATGAATGGGCATACCTATATACATGCGGATGCCACCGTCGCATCCTCTTTCACTAGGAAAAATTATAAGCATGGAGGATCAGTCACGCGATGGCTGAAATATTCCGGAAAAATCTCGCAAGTGTTGGTGCACTTTAAAGAACACCTAGTTGTCAATGTTACTCCGCTAGACATTGACCCAGATGACCCATACCCTCGCCAACCTGTTCAGCTCACCTTGCCATTGGGAATCCTCACCTTCCCAGACACATTCGTCTTGCACGCTTGCTCAAGAAGTGCGCCAAGCGTCTTCCAACATACACAGAGGAGATTTCTGAGATACTCAACCGGCAATTGAAAGAATTACGGGATGTGCTTGAAGGAATGAGAGTTTTGGCACAATTGTTGAGGTGTATCAGGAGTCGCACCAGGCATCTGGTTCCAACTCTAACATCCCCAAAACTAGACAATACAAATCTCTTTGCATCACATATATCATTTGACAATCGTGCTTTGACTATAGTTCCCTATGCTTCCCTTTGATCTGATACTGTATACTACCTGCGTACTTGGACTCTACATTCTTTTTAGTCAACACATTGGTTATTTGCAAATCATCGAGGACAACAACTTCCCAAGCGTAACCATTCGTCTAGGAGAGCAATGAACCGTGCAACCCGGATCGAATTGGGCTTAGAACAGAACCCCCATCCAGAGCCAGGAATTTCTCCTACTGCATATCTTCGCCTTGGAAAAATATACTCAAATGAGGAACATTTTCGAAGTCAGATGAGTATAGTAGAAGTCAACTAGACAAATTAGGAAGTCTGCTCACAGAGCACGCCACAGAAATGCATCCCCAAGGAGATCCACATTATCAGGTAGACATAAGACCCTACTCCGGCACAAGACGGCATGGAACATACCTTTTCCGATGGCGTTGCCCCACGTGCAACTACATTTTCAAAGTTGCCACAATGGTTGAACTATGAACTGGACGACATAGAACAGGAATTGAGGGAGATTCAACAGCAAGATGCCCCTGAGGAGCTTCCTGCATTACCCTTTAACAAAATCATGACAAACCCTCTGCGATATCCATTCCCAACACAGCAGATGAACAAGTCAATTTCTCCCACCCTGCCCTTCACAATCGGGGACGATTGATTTCTCACTTTCCACTAGATGACACGCACCAAACTGGTCTGGTGCATGGCTGACTAAGCACTACTGCAGCTGAAAAATAGTACCAGGACTATAATAGCTTAGTGTTCCTCTATTCAGAAATCATCCATGACACAGAATCGAAAGTTTCTTTTGCTCGTAAAGTTTGCTTATTATTTCTAATTCATTTTTTCATGGGTGTGTTTATGTATTTTGGCTACAGAAAACTACTTCATAATATTCCCACAGATGTCAGGTGACCCCAGCAAAATAATTACATAGAGTTACCCTGCAGAGAAACTCATGAAACACATTATGATTCACTCGCGTCATTTCTATACATCTACAAAAAAGTGCAGATTTATGCTTCAAATATTACATAATTGATATTCCTCCTAGGATAGCCACTAATAGTCACCTGATCTCAAATTTATGCATAGCCATTGATATCCCACATGACTTCTTCTCACACCCTTGAGCATATTACAAATCAACTATGACAATATTCAATAAATAGGGTAGGTCAGCACCCTACAAAAATGTGGGAAAACAGTAGCATAGCCATTCATTTGTCTATATAAGACCCACCTTTTTGTCATAAAAAAAGAGAGATTTTCTCCCCCTCAGAAATATAACTGAGAGTGAAGTGTGACCAGCACTATCAGCACACTGTCAAGAACATTGTCAACAACAGTAAGATTGGAAGTCTACCTGTGAGATAGCACTACCTTGAGCTCACTGTGCTCAACAACTAGCAGACCTGAGCTCACTGTGTCTGACAACCAGCAAGACAAAAATCTTTTTCTTTGACAAATTCATTCTAGTTTCTTCATCATCTTCCTCTCTGTTTTTCTTTCTCTGTTGTCTGTTTCCTTGCTTCTGTTTCTTTTGAATTTTCTCTTTTCTTCTTTTTCTTTATTACTGGTCTCTCTCTTTTTCAAAGTTTGTTGGTGCTAAGTGTCCTTGGTTTCTAATATTTGTGTTTTTTTAGTCCATCTAAGGCCAGATGCTTGTGGAGAGACTTCAGAAGTTGATAGCAACACTCTATCTGCAATCTGAGTAGCGATACTGGTTAAGGTCTTCACTGACTGAAGACTTAGTTTTGAAAGGGGACTTGGTATTGAAATCCAAGGACGCCTCCTACTGCTAAACATAGTGAGTTCTGGCCTCTAGTAAGCTAGAATCTCTGTAGTGATGTCTGACCGGTCTACCTTGTGAAAGGTGTTGTTTACCACATTCCGGTACAAGTTTTGCAAAAACTCTTCCATCGAGAGAGTTTGGCATTTTTTTTTTTTATTTGTTTGTTCTGTGTTTTTTTTAGTTTAGTTTTCGGAATCTTTGTTTTATTTTGATCCAAGAGGATCATTGCGAGAGGGAACAAAACAGCAAGTCAACCACGTATCAGATGTATTGTTGTCACTGAGTGGTATTTTTTATAGGCTTACTATAGATCATCTATCTAAGAAGACATTATTGGAGCCCACCGATAATGTCTTCTTAGATAGATGATCTATAGATAAAGACCTATAAAACCAAATATCTCCACGGTCAGTGATTCAGACAAATACCAATGACTGATAACGTGGTTGTACGTGGGTGGCTGTTTATGTTCCCCAGGCTACGGTCAGCAAATGAGTCACTTCTATGAGATCAGCAAACTCTTGGACAATGACAAAGATTCTTGAACAACTAAACTTCAAAGAAAAACACAGAAGTCGAACAAACTTAGAAACAGAAGTAACTGGCTGAATTACTCTCTTCAACGGAATGCAGGTGTTTTGCAACAATTGTGCTACTGCAATTTGTGGGAAGTTACAACAATCACCTTCTCAGACAAGCAGGTAGAATCCCTGGTCAAGACTAGTCACTACTTCAGAGATCTTCTAGCTTACTATTGAACCTGCTGCCAAGGAACTCACTATGAGTATTAAGCAGTTAGCAGGAACGGACGTCCTTGGATTTCAATACCAAGTCCCCTTTCAATAACTAGAGTCTATCAGTCAGTGAAGACCTCAACTCAGTATCGCTACTCAGATGTGCAAGATAGAGTGTTGCTATCAACTTCTGAAGTCTCTCCTACTAAGCTACTCTGGCCTTAGATGGACTAAAGAGACAACACAAATATTAGAAACACAAGGACACTTAGCACCAACAAACTTTGAAAAAGAGAGAGAGACCAGTAATCAAAGCAAAAGAAGAAAAGAGAAAGATTCAAAAGAAACAGAAGCAAGGAAACAGACAACAGAGAAAGAAAAACAGAGAGGAAGATGATGAAAGAAACTAGAATGAATTTGTCAAAGAAAAAAGATTTGTTGTCTTGCTGGTTGTCAGACACAGTGAGCTCAGGTCTTGCTAGTTGTTGAGCACAGTGAGCTCAAGGTAGTGCTATCTCACAGAGTAGACTTCCAATCTTACTGTTGTTGACAATGTTCTTGACAGTGTGCTGATAGTGCTGCTCACACTTCACTCTCAGTTATATTTCTGAGGGGGAGAAAATCTCTTTTTTTATTGACAAAAAGGTGGGTCTTATATAGACAAAATGAATGGCTATGCTACTGTTTTCCCACATTTTTGTAGGGGTGCTGACCTACCCTATTTATTGAATATTGTCATAGTTGATTTGTAATATGCTCAAGGGTGTGAGAAGAAGTCATGTGGATATCAATGGCTATGCATAAATTTGAGATCAGGTGACTATTAGTGGCTATCCTAGGAGGAATATCAATTATGTAATATTTGAAGCATAAATCTGCACTTTTTTGTAGATGTATAGAAATGACGCGAGTGAATCATAATGTGTTTCATGAGTTTCTCTGCAGGGTAACTCTATGTAATTATTTTGCTGGGGTCACCTGACATCTGTGGGAATATTATGAAGTAGTTTCTGTAGCCAAACATACATAAACACACCCATGAAAAAAATGAATTAGAAATAATAAGCAAACTTTTACGAGCAAAAAGAAACTTTCGATTCTGTGTCATGGATTGATTTCTGAATAGAGGAACACTAAGCTATTATAGTCCTGGTACTATTTTTCAGCTGCAGTAGTGCTTAGTCAGCCATGCACCAGACCAGTTTGGTGCGTGTCATCGAGTTCTTGTGGCAATCCGCCAACAGGCAATTGTGCATTGCACTCTTCCGGGCAGGTAAATACGGAAAAGGCCTCGAATTGTACCTATCCATGATGGAGGCAAGCGATGAAACTACGAAGGCTAGCATACGTGCTTGGTTCGCTGGTGAGTCTTGAGTGATGTCACTCATGCTACGGTCCTTACCCATCTTTCACTTAGATTTCAAGTGGATTGAAGGGCAATATACTCTGCCGATAGAGACTCCCCGCGATGGTATACATTTTGACGCGCGGACATCTCTTGTACAATTATCGCAACATCATCTGTGTCTATATCATGTTGTTCATAAAATATCAGTAGATCAAGGATTCTACAAATTTTGTACCCCAAGCGGGGATGTTTGTTTGACGTGTGCCCTTCCTCATCAATTTATGAAAGTTTAACATCTAAAGATCTTCGATTGAGGGTTACTGTATCCCTGTTAATCCCTTCCACGTACTGTCCACAGATCACACGTCGGACAGAGAAATACAAACGAGGGCGTCCATGTTGTGAGCCTATTGGTCAACCTACCAGGTGCATGTGCAATGTAAGGATCATGAGAACAATGAACTGGAAACTATATATTGGTGTGTTCGTGGTGTCATTGGTAGGAATGTACGGACAAATTGAAA